>BPLR01016572.1:0-47902 GCA_021605095.1 Caerostris extrusa | reverse complement strand
TGCTCTTAAACTGGGTATCACCAATGAATATTCTAATACACAAAACTATGTTATTTTTATAGACCCTACATAATCCGCTCTCTATCAGAAGATATCACACATTTTTCATATAGATCTTTCAATGGCAACAATTTTCACTGAACAAATTATGAAAATTGATATAATTTTAAAGAAAGTCAGGTTTCGTGAATTTAAAAACTTTTCTTATGATAGTATAAAATTAAATGTCGAATTATCATTCCAAGAACGAAAAAAATTTTAATATTTTTTTTTTTAAACATTTTAAACAAAAAGGGAGGTCGAGTGAAAACATCGAACAAGTTCAACTACACTCATGTCCATAAATTAAGGATAATGAAGTTCAGGCAAAGAAAGAGACAGAAGCAACACAAATTTGACTTATTTGTAAAGTCTATTTATTAAACAAAAGGTAAAGAGCAAGAAAGTTGCTATATGTTTGACATAATTAATAAAAATTGCGATTTTTACTCCCTGGAGCAAATTTCAAAAAGAACCTATTTACAAAAAACAGTATAACATGGTTAGTATGATGGTTAATATGAAGTATATCTCCCGGACGATGCAATGCAGGCATTACAACGCCAAGGCATGCTGAATATCAAATTATCAATCTGATCTTGGGGAATATTATACCACTCATCAAGCAATGCCCTCGAAGTTCCGGTAGAGAGGTGGGAGGTTGACGGGCTGCAATTCGTAGGCCAAGCATATCCCACACATGCTCTATTGGTTCAAGTCCGGTGAGTATGCTGGCCAATCCATACGGGAGATATCCTCCAATTGAAGGCATTCGTCTACAATGTTTGCACGGTGAGGATGGGCGTTGTCATCCATAAACAGAAATTCAGCATCCATGGCGCCCGAAACAAACGTAAATGTTGTTCCAGAATGACATCCCGATAGATGTGGCCTGTCATCGTTACACTCTGAACATGCAGGTCAGTTCTGTAACCAAGAATAATTCCTCCCCAAACAAGCCATCCTGCACCACCGTAACGGTGTCGTTCAATGGTGTTCTCTTGGTGGTAACGGGTACCTGGCGCTCTCCATATGAAAGTCCGGCGATAATCAAACTGCAAACTAAACCTGGACTCATCGGAAAGCATCACAATGCATGTGTCCACAATGCATGCTCTCTACTCCAGGTTAATCGCAGGCGACAGTGAGGTTGCGGTAAGTGGAACACATCTGACAGGCCTACGAGCATATAGACCAATGTGCCCTAAGCGTTTGTACACGGTCTACCTTGAAACTATCGTACCGGTAGCTGAAGAGAGCTGACGAGACAGGTCTGATGCTGTGCTCCGTCTGTTCCTTTTTCAGTTACTGCTAAATACCGGTCCTCATTCGGCGTTGTAACTCGGGGGCTACCTGTGCTGTAACATCTACTCACATTACCATCATCTTGGAATCGTTGCTAAAGTCTGGAGATGACACTCTGGGCGATTCCAAGTTCCTCGATACTTTCCAGCTGGATACGTCCACATTCCAGTCGTCCGATAATTCTACCACGTAAAAAATCATCCAAATGCTTCCTTTGTACCATAACTATGCGGTTATTGCACTGAAAGGCTTTTAAAGCGCTTGTGAACAATTTTACTTCTTGCCATCATTCCTTATATACCCCTCTCTTACACTGTCGTCATTGTGACGTACTATCCGCGCCATCTAATGGTTTCCTGTAATTTGCATATTCTTCTTCAAGATGTGTGTGATAATTCTACAGGTGAAATTTTTATTTTAGAGTGCAATTTCTGTGTGATTCTGAATTATCCTTAATTTATGGACATGAGTGTATTATTAAAGAAGAATTGATAAGATAAATCTATTAAGAGTATTAGCAGAATAACGATAACACTTTTAGCTTGGAAATTTTATTATCAACTCAACTCCAAATCCAAATTCCCAGTAAAGCAAACTGTTCGACTTTATTTCCAATTCACTCATCAAAACCCGTAAGCTCTCTTCACAGGTTGGGTGTCAGTACAATAGCAAGTTTATGTAATCTCTGCATTGGGCAATCACTGTCCAAACAATACAAAGGGAGTTCCTTTAACTCGGCTAATGAGTTTAATTAGCATTTATTGAAGCGAGTAATGAAGTAGTGGGTGATTGCTTTCTGTGTGGATTAGTGGGGAGATCGCTCATCCCTTCCCCGAGAAACAGCAGGAAACGCGATTGACTTTTCGCGCAAACGATATTTTGAATTTTTTAGTCCTTGACCCTTTGCTCCGTCGAGTGTGAGCATTGTCGTCTTGGAAGTGAAAGCGCTTAGCATACCAAAGATGGTGACGGGGGAGGATTTGTGGAAAAAGAACGAATTAATTAAAGTAACCCAACACGAACGAACCTTTTGATTACGGTTACAGGGTGGGTTTGTCGCTCGGCAAGGTAGGAATTTTGTGGTAGAAACGTTTTCAGTTTTCGGCTAATGGGATTCGATCTTGTTTTGTTTTTGCTTTTTTAATGCAAGGAGTGAAATTAAATCATTTGGTGCTTGGTTTAAAAATCGTTTGAGTGCTTAAAAGTATTCCGTTCTAAAGTAAAAATATCTTATTAGTGACCAGAGGTGGAAAAAAGTTCAGAAATTTTATTAAAAATATCATGCTTAAAATGCATCAATTAATTTTGTTCAATTTTGCAATATATTCGTACGTATTTTTGTTTTGAATAGCCCCTTAATAGACAATAAGGTAGCATGAACAAGACATTTTTATGATGCATTAAAATGGTCATGTCCAAGATCTTTAACGTCATCTAAATATGAGAAGTCAACAAATTAATCTGTGTTTGCTAAAATGTGAATCCAGAACCTAAAGCTCCAGAAATTGCGGAAAACTGCAGATCCTCTTTATAAAACTCTTAAAAACCCCTTGATTATTTGTATTTTGTAGAAATTCTGAAAAATACAATTTATAATTGAACCCTATTTTTTACAGTCGAACTTCGGTATCATGCATGCCATCTATTTATGAATGCCAAGAACACAGCATTAATGGAAGATATTTAAATGTTATTTTCCACACATTTGTGTTCCATGTGAGAAAAAAATATCTGGGAAATTTCTTCCAGGCAACTAGATTGTAAATGCGAAATGCTTTACACAATTTATCCCAATCGCTAATCAATCTCCTCTTTCCTGAGAGAATTAATTCCAACTGAATCCATATTTGCAATTGAACAAAGTGTAAAAATGTAAAGAAATGTAAGTGTAAAAAAAAGGAAAGTAAATGTAAAGGAAAAAGCCACAAATGCATCGAAATAAAAGCAGATTTATGACAATTTTTTTCAATTCAGCACATGTATCAATTTAAGGTATAATTAAGGTAAACATGTATATTTAAAAAAACACATTTCTTAGTTTTTATTTATAAAAGAAAATGCAGAGAATAGAACGTATGAAAATTAGTAACTTACATACAATTTTTTTTTTTGAAGGATAAATTTCTTTAAATAAATTTGGCGTTTAATTCAAATTAAAAAAATATTATTAGCTGAATTTCTTAAAACCTACATTTGTTAATAATCATATTTTTAGATATTAGTTCCTATCTTTGTCGTAGACATAAGACCTTTCGTGTTATGTCTAGGACAAGACAAAGACTTTTCGTCTTTCAGTTTCGAATCTGGATGCCATTAGCACAGAAACCAAAATTCTACCTGCTATCGGGAAAAGGAACATTTAAAATGAAAATAATTCCAAAGCTTGTTACGGAATATAACAATTCTGATACCATTTCCGCAGAATAACATTACACTCAAGAAAAAGTTTTGAATGGTTTGACCGGGTTTTCATGAATTTAAAAGCCTTTACTTATGATGGTGCAAAGTATCATAATGTCGGATTATAATTCCAAGAATGAAAACGAAATTAATAAAATTAATGGGAAATGTAAAATATTTTAAATAAAAGATGGAGGTTAAGTGTAAACAATGAACATTTTTAAATATTACTAAAGAAGAACTAATAAGAGTAATCTAATAAAAGTATTAGTAAAGTAACAATAGGGATATAAGCCCTCTAAGCTAGAATATTTCATCAACTCAATTCAACTTCAAGTCCCAAGTCTGCCGACTTTACTTCAACTTCCTGCTTCCACCTCGCTCATCAAAAACCGAAAACTCTCTTCGCAAGTTGGGCGTCGGTACAATAGCAGGTTTGCGTAATCTCTGCATTGGGGCAATCACTGATAAAACAATACAAAGTGAGTTCCTTTAACTCGGCTAATGACTTGAATTATCATTTATTGAAGCGAGTAATGAAGTAGTAGGTGATCGCTTTCTCTGTGTGGGGGAGGGGGGAGTAGGGGGAGATTGCTCATCCCTTCCCCCAGAAACCACAGGAAACGCGATTGACTTTCGCGCAGACGATACTTTGATTTTTTCGTCCTCGACCCTTTGCTCCGTCAAGTGTGAGCATTGTTGTCTTGGAAGTGAAAGTGATTCGCATACCAGAGGGGGTGAGGGGGGAAAAGGAGTTGTGGGAGAAAGAACAAAACTAATTAAAATAACCCAACACGAACTAACCTTTTGATTACGGTTACAGGGTGGGTTTGTCGCTCGGCAAGGTAGGAATTTCGTGGTAGAAAAGTTTTCAGTTTCGGCTAATGGGATTGGATCTTGTTTTGTTTTTTGCTTTTTGGAACGGAAGGAGTGAAATTAAATCATTTGGTGCTTTGTTTAAAGTCGTTTGACTGCATGACAGGATTTGGTTCTTAAGTAAAAATAATTTGTTAGCATTTAGAGATAGAAAGAAAAATTTAGCTTTTTTATTAAAAATGCGATATTAAAAATGCATTCCCTAATTTTGTTCACTTTTTTTACAAAAATATCCGTAGGTCGTTTTGTACTGCATAATCTCATACCAGACAATGATGTAGAATAAACAAGACATTATTATCATGCATTAAAATAATTATGTCTAAGTTATTTAATATCATAAAATGTGAGAAGTCAATAAATTAAACTATGATGGTTAAAACGTGGCTTAACACTTAAAATGCCTAAAATTGAGAAACAATTGCAGAAATATTTACAAAACTCTTAAAAACCCCATGATTTTATGTATTTTGTAGAAATTCGGAAAAATGGCTGGTTGGTAAGTTGACAATAATATACGAAAGTAAATACAATTAATAGTTGAACCCCTATTTATTACTGTCGAACTACGGTAGCATGCAATGCATCTATTTATGAATGCCAAGAACAGAGCATTAATGGGCGATGAAAGCATTAATGAGCTATATTTAAATGGTAATTTCACATTTGTGTTCCATATAAGAAAAAATATCTGAAAAATTACCTCCAGACAATAGAATGTAAATGCAAAATGCTTTACACAATTTATCACAATAGCTAAGGAGTCTCACCTTTCTGAAAATGGTAAATCGAACTGAACCCATATTATACAAATGAACAAAGTGTAAAAATGTAAAGAAATGTAAGTGTAAAAAAATAGAAAGTAAACGTGCAGAAAAAAGCCACAAAGGCATCGAAATAAAGCAGATTTATGGCAATTTTTTTTCAATTCAGCACATGTATTAATTAAATGTATAATTAAGGTAAGTATGTATGTTTAAAAATACATATTTCTTCTTAAGTTTTAATTATTAAAGAAAAAGTAGAGGAATGAGTATATGAAAATTAGCAACTTATATGATTTTTTTTTTAAGGACGAATTCCTTTAAATAATTTTGGCGTTGAATTAAAAATAAAAAATAAAATTATTAGCAGAATTTCTTAAAACTTTCATCGGTAATAACCATGTTTTTAAATAAGTCCTATCTTTGTCGTAGAGATAAACCTAGATTATGTCTATGACAAGACATAGACTTTTCTTTCTTTCAGTTTCGAACCTGGATGCTCTAGCACAGAAACCCAAATTCTATTTGCTAACGTAAAAAGGAACATTTAAAATGAATATATGATACATTATGAAAAGAATTCAAAAACATATTATGCAATAAAAATAATTCTAACACCATTTGCTCATAATAAGATTACACTCAAGACATGGTTTTTGAATGGTTGGGTTGTATTTCGTGTATTTAAAAACCTCTATTTATGATAGTGCAAAGTATCATAGTGTCGGATGATAATTACAAAATGAAAAAAAAATAATTTTTAAAAAGTTAATAAGAAATGTAAATTATTTTAAATAAAAAGATGAATGTTAGGTGAAAACAATGAACATACTTAAATAGTACTAAAGAAAAATTAATAAGAGTAATTAAATAAGAGTATTAGTAAAGTAACAATAGGGGTATAAGCATTATAAGCTTGGTATTCTATTATCAACCCAAACTCTCAGTGCATACTCAATAAACTGTTCGACTTTACTGTTAGACTTCCTGCTTCCAATTCGCTCATCAAAAACCGTAAACTCCCTTCGCAAGTCGGGTGTCGGCACAATAGCGAGTTTGCGTAATCTCTGCATTGGGGCAATCACTGTTAAAACAATACAAAGGGAGTTCCTTTAACTCGGCTAATGAGTTTAATTAGCATTTATTGGAGCGAGTAATGAAGTACTGGGTGATCGCTTTCTGTGTTGTAAAGGAATGGGGGGGGAGAGATAGTTGATCCCTTCCCCGAGAAACCGCAGGAAACGCGATTGACTTTCGCGCAGACGATAGTTTGATTTTTTCGTCCTCCACCCTTTACTCCGTCAAGTGTGAGCATTGCTGCCTTGGAAGTGAAAGTGCTCAGCATTTCAGAGGGTTGAGGGTGGAAGGAGGGTGTTGTGGGAAAAAGCGCAAACTAATTAAACAACCCAACACGAGCTAACCTTTTTGAAGACGGTTACAGGGTGGGTGTGTCGCTCGGCTAGGTGGGAATTTCGTGGTAGAAAAGTTTTCGGTTTGGGTTAATAGGATTGCAACTCGTTTTGTTTTTGCTTTTTGGAACGGAAGGAGAGAAATTAAATCGTTTGGTGCTTTGCTTAAAGTCATTTGACTGCGTAAGAGGATTCAGTTCTTAAATAAAATAATTTGTTAGTATTAAGAGATGGAAAAAAAGTTCAGAAGTTTAGAAAAAAAATGTCGTGAATAAAATTCACCATTTAATATTGTTTAAGTTTTTGCAAAATATCCTCATATATCCGTATTTATAGTTAAATTTTATACGCAATGTATTTGTGCGTATTTCTACGTATATTTATACGTACGTACAAAATATTTGTACGAACATTATTATCATGCGCTGATACGATTCTGTTTAACTTCATTAACATCATCAAATTTGACAAGTCAGCAAATTAAATTGATATTGCTAAAATGTGAGTTAAAAGCCGAAACTCCTCAAATTGAAGAAAAACTGCAGAAATCTTTACAAAACTCATAAAGAAACTAATTATTTTATGTATTTTGCTGAAATTCAGTAAGGTTTATGGAATAATTGTCAATAACTTACGGAAGGTAAATACGATTTATAATTGATTCCATATTTTTGTTTTTACCCATACATCTGTTTTGGTCTTATACATCTGTTTTTGAATGCCAATAACATGCCATTAATGGGATTTCAATTGTCTTCTGATAGTACTTTTAAACAGTAATTTCACCAAATTTGTGTGGCATGTGGGAAAATAATATCGGGAAAATTTAATTGAAATTAAATTATTTAAATTTATTGTTTTATTTTAATTTAAATTTAAAGTTTTTAAAAATATTTTATTAAAGATCAAAAAATTTTTTTTGGTACATTTAATAGCTAAAAAACTTTAATTGCATTTTATAAGTGTTATTATTTTTAATTGATGTGCAATTTTAAGTCTCGTGCATTTCAATATTTATTTAAAGGAAAAATTTTTTTCATTTTTTTATTATTTAAATATTGAATTTCTTATAAACAAATTATTTCCCGCTCGATTCTATTAACAACTAAACTAATTTAAATGAAAATCTCATCGATAAAATGATGTAATATTTTTTGCAACAATAATGTCGTTTACTAATATTGGACAATACGATCTGTATCATCTGCCACTACAACGACAATTATGTAACAAATTCAGCCTCACTGGCCATTTAGATCATTATTGAATATTAAGATCATTCCTGATTTGCTGCTTTGCATAATTAAATTGCAAGTTATTTGTTGTTAATCATTTACAAAATCTATATTATTATGAGTAAACATGGCTTAGACCTGGTTGAAGGATTATTTTTTTGTTCAAATGCAGCTGGCAAACACTTAGACAACTGTCTTCTATGCCTAAAAGCAAACGATGCACCGACGTTACTCTCACATAGCACTACCTAGGAGGTGCGCGTAGCTTGAAGATAAGCTACAGACGCGGAGTAACAATACCCCCGCTATATCCATGGCACCGCTGGCACTCGAACTCGAAACCTGTGGATCCGAGTGCCAGAGCACTAGCCACTCAGCCATTCAGGCCCTGTGGCATTGAAAATTGAAACATGAATTTGAGACCTCAATTTTTAATCAGCACTCTCAGTGATAAATCGCGGAGGCTTCCAGATTAGGATGAATTTTCCAATTTTGCGGGTTTATCATACCCTATCATGTCGTAGATATGGGATCTTTCGTCTATCAAGTTTCGAACACGGATCCTCTAGCACAGAAACAGCCCCTTGGTAGACCAAAATTGCCTGCCTACTGGCAGATAACGAAACATGATCAAACATATCATAGTGTTTTCTTCTTACGGAGCACGGTTGTCAGCCTTTCCTAATAGTCATATTAATCCGGGACCTATTGTATATAGTAAACTTCAAATCACTGCAAACATCCATGACCCACCAGGAATTGAACCTAAAACATATCGTTACCGAATGCTACAACGCTAGTCACTGGCCATCATGTCCCAACTTCTATCTACCAACATAAAATGAAATATTGAAAAAAATGTATTATATTAAGAAAAGAATTGAAAAACAGATTACCATTCCTGCAGTATAACATTACATTCAAGAGACTGTTCAAAATGTAACGCATTCAATAATCAATCGTAAATCAGAAACCAACATCAGCAGTGGTGCCCATTCAATCAATACACACCCAAACAAACAAGCCGGTCACTTTAGAGCCTCTACAAGAGAGCATTCTGCCCACAAATGCCTTGGCGAGGAAATTAGTTCCAAGTGAGTTTGGGGGATTAACATAAACAAGCAGTCTTCGAGAAGCGCTCTTAACACGATTTGGAGCTCCAACCGTCGTCAGACTCATATCGCCGGCTGCGAAGAATAAACGAGCCTCCCATTATTGATGAAAGCTCGAGCGTTCATTTTTGATTCTGAATAGATGCCAAAATGTGTGCTAATGTCGAATATTGGTGAAAGTAGCGCCAACAAGGATTATTGGATGGCACTGGATGCATTTATTGCAATTAGTATATTCAAATGCAAAGCTCTTTTGATGGTCTTTCATTTGATATGTTATCACTCTCATATAAAGGTCTACTTTTTAGTTTATTTAACGATCACAATCGGTTATATTATTTAACGATCACGATTAGTCGATCGGTTATAGATTTAACGATCACGATTAGTCATATATATTTAACGACCACGATTAGTCACGATCATTTTCAGTCATAAATAGTCCTAGATAAAAAAAAAATTCTATTCTTTGTAAATAGTTTTAATAATTTGTAATTAGCCTTAATAATTTTTTTTGTTTGTAATAATTTTATCTCGGTTTTTCTTATGATGTGTAAACATGATGTTTTTCAGTATGGGTGAAGGAAAAAAATGCGCAGAAAGAAAATTATATACAAAAAAAAAAAAAAAGATTATATCTATATTATTATTTAAAACACATTCAACGCTTAACGTACCATGTGAAACATTCATTCGAAAAACTTTGGTTTGTAAATAGCCTTAATAATTTGTAAATAGATTTAACTACTATTTTTTATTGTAAAAATTTTTTTGTTTTTTTTTTTATGTTGCGTAAACAAGATGTCGATTATTGGTGAAAGTAGCTCTAAAATAATTACTGGATGACAAGGGATGCATTTATTGCAATTATTATATTCAAATGTAAAGCTCTTTGATGGTCAATTGATTTAATATATGTCATCGCTGTGATATAAAAGTCTCTTTTTAGTTTATTTAACATTTCATTTGTCACTGTCATTTTCATTCATAAATGGACCTAGATATTTAAAAAAAATTATTGTTTGTAAATAGTCTTAATAATTTGTGAGTAGTCGCATTATTTTTTTTTTTTTGTAATAATTTTAACTTGTTATTTCTTATGAAGGGTAAACATAATATTTTTCCAATATGAACGGAAAGAAAAATGCAAAGAAAACAAAAATTCTAACGTAAAACGTGAAAAGAAAAAAAGTAATATTATTTAAAACACATTCAAATCCCTGAGCACCACCGGAAACATTCATTTGAATAACTTTTTTTTCTAAAAATAAACACTGAATTTGCTATGTAATTTTTATAAATTGTTCTTGAATATTATAGTGCGTCCAACATGGCTGTGTTATTTTAATAGGACCCAGATAATGAACTGATTATCCGAGATATCACTTCCATATAGGTCTTTCGACGACAAATAGTTTTCACTGAACAAAGTTGGAGAAAAAAAATTGAAATAATATTAAAGAAAGTTCTGTTTTTATGAATTTAAAAACATCTACATATGACAGAGAAAATTATCAAATGAAATGTCAAATGAGATTTCGAAGAATAAAAAAAAAAAAATTTAATAATTTATTTTTCTTTTAACTTATTTAATTGTAAAATATTTTAAATAAAAAAGGGAGATCACGCGAAAACAATGAATCATTTAAATATTACTAAAGAAGAATTAATAACAATAATCTATTAATAGTATTAGTAAATTAACAATAAGCACTCTAACTCTGGGATATTCCATTATCAACTCAACTTCAACTCCAAATTCCCAGTGAAGCAGACTGTTCAACTTTGCCAACTTCCTGCTTCCAATTCGCTCATCAAAAACCGTAAACTCTCTTCACAAATCGGGTGTCGGTACAATAGCAAGTTTACGTAATCTCTATATTGGAACAATCACTGTTCAATCAATACAAAGGGAGTTCCTTTAACTCGGCTAATGAGTTTAATTAGCATTTATTGAAGCGAATAATGAAGTACTGGGTTATCGCTTTCTGTATTGTGAGGGAGGGTGGGTAGGGTGGTTGAGAATGCTCATCCTTTCCCCGAGGAAACGCGATTGACTTTCGTGCAGACGATATTTTGGTTTTTTTGTCCTCGACCCTTTGCTCCATCATGTGTGAGCATTGTTGTCTTGGAAGTGAAAGTGCTCAATATACCAGAGGGGTGAGGGGGTTGCGGAAAAAAGAACAAACTAATTAAAATAACCTAACACGAACTAACCTTTTGATTACGGTTACAGGGTAGGTTTGTCGCTCGGCTAACGTAGGAATTTCGTGGTAGAAGAGTTTTCGATTTCGGCTAATGGGATTGGATCTTGTTTTGTTTTTGCTTTTTTGGAACGGAAGGAGTGAAATTAAATCGTTTGGTGCTTTGTTTAAAGTCGTTTGACTGAATAAGAGGATTCAGTTCTAATGTAAAAATAATTTGTTAGTGTTTGGAGATGGCAAAAACACTATAATAAGTTTTAGTAAAAATGTCATGCGTAAAATACACCAATTAGTTTTGTACGCTTTTTTTTATGATATATTCGTACGTATTTTTGTTTTGAATAACTCCTTACTAGGCAACAATGCAGCATAAACAAGACATCATTATTAAGCGTTAAAATTATTATACCCAAATTATTTAGCATCATCTAATTTCAGAAGTGAACAATTTAAACTACGATTTTAAAATGGGAATTAAGAAATTGATACTCCTGAATTTTTGAAAAACTGCAGAAATCTTTACAAACCTCATGATTTTATGTATTTTTGTAGAAATGCAGAGAAGTGACTGGAATAGATTTCATTAACATACGGAAGTAAATACGATTTGTAGTTGAACCCATATTATTTATTGCCCAATATCGGTATCATGCATGTCATCTGTTTACGAATGCCAAAAAACAGGACATTAATGGGCGATTAGAGGTAGGAATTGCCACTCGGTAAATCGTTACTACTAATCTTTTCGGTAAATCTTTTAATCCACATTTAGGTATAATTTGGGATAATAAAATCGGGAAAATTTCCTCCAGGCTTATCCGCGGCACAACGGATAACGCCATAAATAATTAACATTATACGTGTTTATTTAAAATAATATCGCTTTTATTTAAACGGATGTAAGGTTACATATTAAATATATACGTGTAATTTGTTCAAATAAAGGATTTTTGCAACTCTACTGAAAGAATTTTTAAATAAATTATTTAGATTCCTATGATTTCAGAATTCTGATCAAATGAGTCCTTTGGGAATTTATTTTTAAATTTCTTTTTAAATAAGAATTATTTGCATTTGAAATCGTTAATCGTTAAATCGTTAAATGAAAAAAATTCGTAAAATCTATCAGAAGATATATATAATTTTTTATTCTTTTAATTAATAATAATAATATAAAACATTTAAGAAAAGAAGGAGGCTATGAGAAAACAATCAACTGAGAGTATTAGTAAAGTAGCGATAAGAACTCTAAGCGTGAATATTCTATTATCAACTCAACTTTATCTCCAAATCCTCAGTGAGATAGACCGTTCAACTTTTACTTTTAACTTTCCACCTTTAATTCGCTCATCAAAAACCATAAACTGTCTTCACAAGTTGGGTGTCGGTACAATAGCAAGTTTACGTAATCTCTGCAGTGGGGCAATCACTGTTCAAACAATACAAGGTTCCTTTAACTCGGCTAATGAGTTTTAATTAGCATTTATTGAAGCGAGTAATGAAGTAGTGGGTGATCGCTTTCAGTGTGAAGGGGTCGGGAGAATAAGATACCTCATCACTTCCCGTGAAACCGCAGAAACGCGATTGACTTTTTCGCGCAGACGATATTTTGGATTTTTCGGTCCTCCAACCCTTTGCTCCGTCAAGTGTGAGCATTGCTATCTTGGAAATGAAAGTGCTCAGCATACCAGAGGGGGTGAGGGAGGAAGGAGGGCTGTTGTGGGGAAAAGAACAAACTAATTAAAACAACCTAATACGAACTAACCTTTTGATTACGATAGCAGGGTAGGTTTGACGCTCGGCAAGGCAGGAATTTCGTGGTAGAAAATTTTTTTCGGTTTCGGCTAATGGGATTAGATCTCGTTTTGTTTTTGCTTTTTGGAATGGAAGGAGGGAAATTAAATCATTCGGTGCTTTGTTTAAATTCGTTTGGCTGTCTAAGAGGATTCATTTCTAAAGTAAAAATAATTTGTTAATGTTTATACATTGAATAAATGCTCAGAAGTTATAAAAAATGTCCTACGTAAAATGCACAAACGAATTTTGTTCAAATCTTTGCAATATATATTAGTAAGTATTTTTCGCATTGAATAACCAGTTAACAGATAATTACGTAGCCTAAACTAAACATTATGATTCTGGCTAATTTCTTTGACATCATCAAATTTGAGAAATCAAGAAATTAAACTGTATTGCTGAAATGTGGATAAAGAACCTAAAACTCCAGAAATTTTAAAGTCTGCAGAAATCTTGACGAAACTTGAAAAAAACATCTTAATTTACTTGTTTTGTAAAAATTCGAAAAATGACTGGACCAGTTGTCAACAGCATATTGAAATTAAAATACGATTTTTAGTTGAACCCATATTTTTTTATTGTCAAACATCATTTTCATTCATACCATCTGTGCATGAATGTCAAAAAAGGGCATTAATGAGTAATAATAGAATGGAATTGCCTTCCGGTAAGGTTTTGGTTTGTCGCTCTACGGTAATTTTTTTTGCACACTTTGGATTAATTAGACCGGGATTTACAGTTTAAGGTGGATTCCGAACCACTAACACACATCCATGTCACCGCGCCGGAATGCGAACCTGAAGCCTTTGTTACCTAAGGCCAGAGAGCTGGCCAATTAATTGTCCAACAGGCCGCTTGCCTTCCGTTAAGATTAATAAGCCGAAATTACCCCCATTTGTGTGTCATGTGATGACAAAAATATGAAAAAAGTTCCTCCAGCCAATTGGATTGTACATGTGAGACGCTTTAAACATTTTGTCACAATCACTTATGGGTTTTCTCGTTTCTGAATGCAGTTATTCTAAATGAACCTTTATTTGCAAATGAACAAAGTAAAATATGGACTGAATATTAATATAATTCCTGATTTTCTCATTTGCATTATTAAATTTCTAGTTATCTGTTGTTAAACAATTACAAAATATTTTTTATTATGAGTAAACAAGGTGTTCTCCTAGTAGAATTGGTTTGGTTTGTCGCTCTATGGTCATCTTGTGCACACAAGGACTAAACAAACCAGAACCTACAGTGAATTCCAAACCACTACAAAATTCATGGCACCGCCGGGACTGGAAAGCGAATCCTTGTAATACCGAGCGTCAATATGGGTAGGAGGATTATGGTATAGATCATTTTGATGAATGTAAAGAGAAAAGCTAGAAATATGCAACAAAATAAATCTAATTTATGACAGTACTTTCACAATAAATGATATGTATTAATTTTCGGTAATAGTATGTATATTAAAAATACGCATTTCTCCATAATTTTTATTTAATTATGAAAATATACAGGAATGAGCAGAGGAAAAGTTTGTAACTTATGTGAAATTATATTTTTTTTTTTTGAAAGACCAATTACTTTAAATATTTTTTGGGTTGAATTTAAAAAAATGAAATTATTAGCAGAATTCCTTAAAACTTACATCGGCCATAACCTTTGCTTTCTGATAATATAGACCGCATCCCCATCGTAGTTATTTCTATTGTGAGAACAATTTTGAATCATCCCTCCTGGTAGCGAAATCGCTGAAGTTTCCATATTAGGATGGTTTGTCGCTTTTTACGGTCATCTTATGAGCACGAGGGCTAAACAGACCGGGACCTACAGTTTAAAATGGATTCCGAGCCACTATAAACATCGCACCAGCGGAACTCGAACCCGAAACCTATATTAGTGATGGAAATTTTACCTCATGGATTTATCATACCCTATCACTATCGTAATTATACACTATGTGGAAGAAAGGGACGGGACACGACACTATAACGACATAAACCCATATTTATTAAAATTAATAGGAGGTAGGGCCTCCTTTGGCTGCGATCACAGCTGCAACCCTTCTGGGCATGCTTTCCACTAAATTAGCCATAGTGGCAAGAGGAATTTCCTTCCAAATGTTTAACAGGAAGTTCCATAGTTCAGGCTTGCTTTTGGGGAGTGAGGTGCAGGCCCTCAACCGACGGTCCAATTTGTCCCAGAGATGTTCAATTGGGTTAAGATCAGGGCTCTGCGCCGGCCACTCCATGCGTTTAACGTTGTTGTTCACATACCAATCAAGAGTCCTCCTTGCAACATTGCATGTTGCGTTGTCGTCTTGATACCAGCAATCATCCATACCGTACGTTGCCCTCAAGGTAGGAAGGAAATGATTGTTGAGAATATCCCAGTATCTATCGGCATTCATCGCACCATCAATCTTCACCAGTGGGCCAGCCCCATACCAGGAGAAACCGGCCCATACCATCAATCCTCCTCCACCAAACTTTACAGTTGGGACGACACACTCGGGCAAAAGGCGTTCTCCTGGTAAACGCCATACCCAAACACGTCCATCGGAACGGAAAAGGGTAAATCGTGACTCGACACTCCAAAGGACGCGTTTCCAGTCATCCAGAGTACAAGTACGGTGGTCTTTGGCCCATCGAAGGCGTGCTTTTTTGTTGGTTTTCGTAATCAAAGGCTTATGGGCCGCCGAACGTCCAGTGTAACCTAACTTATAGGCCTCGATACGAAGAGTATTGGTCTAAGCTCATTAGCGATGTTATCCATTGACGGTTACTTCGAATCTCCCTGCCGAGGATCCGCCGGTCCCTGTTGGTGAGAACTGTAGGTCGTCCACTTCGGGGTTTGTTCTGACTGTGTCCCTCAGTCTTGTAGCGACATACAACACGTGCTACAGTTGATTTTGAGCAGTTACGAAGACGGGATATCTCCTAATTGACACCTTGGCAAGATGCAATCCAACCAACACACCTTTCTCGAACTCAGACAACTCTTCCCGTGGCGGCATCTTGACAAAAAACAACTCTAGTCGACTCCAAAGAGTATTTATAGGGTATGGCTGATACGTGATACCTATTATTGCGCATGTCAGCTGTATTGTCGACTTTTCTACTTTTCGAAAGGGTGTCCCGTCACTTTCTTCCAGATAGTGTTTAATTTTCGTCTAAAATTCGTCTGTCAAGTTTGGCATCTAGATCTTCTTGCACAGAACCAGAAATCGACAAAACCCGACTTCTATCCATTAAATTAAATCAAATATTTAAATAAAAATCTATATTATATATATTATGAAAAGAATTGGAAAACAGATTACACAAGATAAGAATATTTTCTTTTGCAACCACTTCCGCATAATAACATTACAGTCAAGACTTCCATCCTTCTTCAATGACGCAACAACCCCTTGGGCGGGGGGCCAAAGTTGTCTGCCTACTAGCACATATCGAAACATGACAAAAACATCTCATGATAATTTATTTTAGGGGTAGGGGTGTCAGCCCTAAGCCCAACAGTCATATTAGACTGGAACCTACTATTTATAATGAATTCCAAATGCCTATAAACATCCAAAGCACCGCTCGAACCTAAAAACTGCCACACCGAGCGCTAGTCATTCGACCATCAGGACACCAACTTCTATCCACCAGCGTAAAATGAAATATTTAAAAAAATCTATTATATTACAAAAAAAAAAACTGGAAAACAGATTACACAATATAAGAATATTTTCTTGTAAAACTATTTATACACAACAGCATTACAGTCGAGACGACACTCTTCAAGCTCTAACACATTCCATAAACAATCCCAAACCAGAAACCAACAGCAGCAGAGATGGTCCTTAAATCAATACACACTCAAACAAACTAGCCGGCCACTTTAGTTCATCTACAAGAGAGCATTCTGTCCGCAAATGCCTTGGTGGGGAAATGAATTCAAAGCAAGCAAGTTTCGGGAATTAACATAAACAAGCAGTCTTCGAGAAGCGCTCCTAACACGATTTGGGGCTCCAACCGTTGCCAAACTGACATCGCTGGCGGCGAAGAATAAATGGTAGAAGAAGGCTCGAGCGTTCATGTTTGGATTCTAAATAGACGCCAAAATGTCTGCTAATGTCGACTATGGGTGAAAGTAGCGCCAACAATGATTATTGGATGGCATGGGATGCATTTGGGGCAATTAGTATATTCAAATGCAAAGCGCTTTGATGAACGTTCATTTAATATGTTATCACTTTGATGTAAAATTCTACTTAAGTTTATTTAACCTTCCATTAGTCGCAGTCATTTTCAGTCACGATGGGTCAGAGGTATAAAAAACGTTTCTTTTGATTGTAAATAGTCTTAATAATATGAAGGTTTTTTTTTTTTTTTTGTTATAATAAATTTATTCTAGATAAATTTATTCTTAATTGTTGGCAATAATTTTATCTTTGTTTTTCTTATGATGCTTAAATATTGTGATGTGCTATTATGATTGAAAGTATGAAAATTCAAAAATTAAGAATTTCTTACAAAAATTATGAGAATAAAATAAAAGTAAGATTATTTTATTATTTAAGACATTCAACTCCTTACGCACTAAAAAAAATATTTATTTAAAACACTTTATATATTGAAACATTATATTTGTAAATAATCTTAATTCTAATTTTTTCATTGTAATAATTTTATCTTTCTTTTTCTTATGATGCGTAAACGTGATTTTGTTCCAATAAGAACGAAAGAAAAAAAATTTACAAAAAATACGGAAAAAAAAAAGATTATTTAAACCACATTCAATTACTTACCCACCACCAGAAACATATATTTAAAAAAACTTTTATTTATTGTAAATTATTGCTTCTAAATAGTTTTAATAATTATTTTTTAATTGTAATAATTTTGCCATTGTTTTTCTTATGATGTGTAAACACATGTTGTTCCAGTATCTAATCCGAACGAAAGGAAAAAAACTCCTCGTTTCTAAAAGCAATAGATGCCGCCAGCGCTATTCGAAGCCCTTCTGCGCACTAGCCAAGCCACGAGAAAAACCAATGAAATAGTTGAACCAAAAATAAATTTTTACTCGATTCTAAAACCAATTCATTAGTTAAATTTCTTTCTCAAGATTTGAATACTTAATTAATAAAATTCTGCTAAATGTTCAACAGTCATAAACTTGTTCGCTTTCAAAACGTACTAACTTATTAAAGTTTTATCAGTTACTTAATTAAAAGTTTTCTCGTCGTTGTAATTACAAAATTCCCACCAAAATTTAAGATAAAAACATCACGTGACATTCTTTCTCATTATGCAAAACCTTTTTCAGTACACACAGTGCCATCTATAGGTCATTAAAACAAATATTTTTAGTGAGCAATTGAACATTTTAAATTACGAATTTGAAAAAAAGTAAATAAATGAAAATAAATTATTAAATATTGTATCAACAAATTCATGCTGTTCGCGGGAATTTAGAAAAGGTATTAACATAAGCTACGAAATTTAGATGCGATTTTTGCATTGTATTCCAAACGAAAATTAAAACATTTTAAAATTAATACGTGTCTTTCGGCAAAAAAAACTTGTTTTGGAATTGTTTCATTTACTATTTCTATAATTTAAAATTTGACTTATTGAAAATTAAAATCATTTTTATCGCAATTATAACACCTATGTATATATATTTCACCTATATTCAATAAATATTGTTTAAGGGCCACTACTCTTTAAGAATGTTAATTTAATTACCATTTCAGGTAAGTTTTCACCGAATGTTTAAATTTCTCATTGTGGATTAAAGTGGATTCTGAAAAACTACAAACATCCATGGCACTGCCAAGACTCGAAACCTGTGGCACCTGAGAGCTAGTCACTCGGCCATCAAGCCCCTTAATTTTTATTAAACTGCTTAAATCTTTATTGTTTATTGCATAAATTAACAAAATTGATAAAAGATAATAATACATCGATACAATCGATATTAAAGATAACGATTTATCATCGATTATAAACGACACCTCTTCCTTCTTCACACAAAAAAAAAAAATGTTTATCGGATATAGAAATTTAATTTTATTGGAGATTTATTGGGTTGGCTTTTTCTATTGGAGACTTCATGTTATATATGTTATGTGTAATTCTCAAACAGACAAAAAAAGTGGCTCCTTTCAAAAAACAATTTAGATGAAATTATCACATTTTTGGGTATAAAAAAAAACGGTAAGCCACCAAATAGTTTGATTAAAGCATGGTGTACTTGCACAGGCTAGTACGTCAGCAGCCAATCTTCACATCTCTGAAAGCAGTGACTGCAACTCACTCGAAAGCGTGTATGAACCGGTTTCCTTCTGCAAGCTAACTCACCATTACTACTAACCTACGTGTGAGTCTTTAACCGGCTCAAAAATTCTATACGTAATACATTAAGTCATTAACTGCATTTTCTTACAACAGTAAAAACAAAATTGTCATTAATATTAGCACGGATATATTTGAAGTAATCTTAATATAATGGTTTTTCACGGATAAAGCAATAAATCTACCAACAATTATGTTGTTTATTTTTCACAAAATACTTTATTCTTTGTAATTTCGAAAGCTCATTTCAAGTATTTACACTATTTAATCTCTATTACTTCAAGAATATGATACTAATATTTCAAATGCAATTGCTAATTTAAGCCATAACAATGTCGCAGGAATAACTTTAAATGTTCTGTTTGAAATATTCAAAAGGGGAAAATTCTTTTTGGCTATGTCTTAAAAATTTATAAAAACCAATGTTTAGTGAAATATAATCCCGTGGGTACAACGAAGTTTTTACATATTTTGTCTAGACGGTTTTAATGTTTTTTTTCGTTAAACAGTTTAAAATTATGAAGTTGAAACGAAAAACAATTTAAAAAAAACAAAATGAACAATTACTAGTTAACTGCGGAAAATGATAAATAAATAAAAATAAACATTATGAAGTACTTCTCCTAGAGTTTCATTATTATTATTATTATTATTATTATTATGAAAGCAAAAGGACTCATAAAACATTTATATCACCTTAAAAATATTTTTTTTTTTTTTTATATATAATTTTTAATGCCAAGTAAGATAAAAAAATTTTTACTGAAGTTATTGCTACGTTTTTTATTTGTTTAATTTTTTCACGAATCTTGAACACTTTGAGTTTTGTATTTCGTTACTAAATGTGATAGTATCTTAGCAGATGTAGCGTTATTCAGTATGCATTGCGCAGCCTTACTGTATTGAACCCTTAAGATCCTTCAACTAATGCCTTTCATAAAAAATTTTATGATTAATTACAGTACAATTGCATGGTGTATTTGAATAGGTCAAGTAAACCTGCAAATAATAGAGAGGCTACATGTCTATACGAGACACTCAGTCATAAACTCAACTGAATCTATTATGATTTACAGCAAAGTCCCATTATTGGTATGAATCTCCTATCAGCTCTTAAGCTGTGTATCTTCTTCATTGGAGTAGCAGACCCATGGTGGGCCAAAGCCGTCTGCCTACTGGTAGATTTTGAAACAAGATATGTTTTTCTTTTTAGGGTAGGATTGGCAGCCTTACACCCAAAACTTTACATTCATATTAGAAGGTTTATAGGGAATTAACCACTACAAACATCCATGCCACTGCCGGGACTGAAATAAGGAAACCCTGTAGCACCAAGCGCCAGTCATTTGGCCATCAGGTCCAAAATGGGTATTACCATTGAATATTGTAGTACGCGAAACGGGGCTATGTTATTTTAATAGACCCTAGATAATGCACTGTCTATCAGAAGATATCATACATCTTCGATATAGGCCTTTCGATGAAAAAAAAAAATTTTTCTGAAAAAGATTTGAAATGTTAAGATAAGTTCAAATTAAGTTCAGACTCACGAATTCAAAACATTTACGTATTATAGTGCAAAGTATTATATGAAATGTAGAATGATAATTTCAAGAAGGAAAAAAATAAATAAATAAAAACATTTTTTTCTTTAAACTAATATGAAATGTAAAACAATTTAAATATTAGAGAAGAAGGTCAGGTGAAAACAAAGAGCATTATCAAATATTACTAAAGAAGAATTAATATTAGTAAGATTATTAATTCTTCCTTACTGTTACAATACTATTAGAGAGTTTTTGCATACCGTATTTTGGACGTCCGTTAGCTTTTTCACCCTAGCGCGCATGCTCATAGAAAACATTATTACAGATACGCATGCGCAATTTCCTATGAGCATGCGCGGTAGGAAGAAAAAGCTAACGGACGTCCAAAATACGGTATAAAACTTATTATTACTATTATTTAATTACGTATTTTTTACTTTACTAATAACTCTTTGGAGTAATAGTAAAGTAACAATACGGAAATAAGCACTATATGCTTGGATATTTCATAATCAATCCAAATACAACTCCGAATTTTCAGTGAGTCAGATTGTTCGACTTTACTTCAACTTCCTGCTTCCAATTCGCTCATCAAAAACCGTAAACTCTCTTCGCAAGTTGGGTGTCGGTACAATAGCAGAGTTTACGTAATCTCTGCATGGGGCAATCACTGTTCAAACAATACAATAGGAGTTCCTTTAACTCAGCTAATTACTTTAATTAGCATTTATTGAAGCGACTAATAAAGTAGTGGGCTATCGCTTTCTGTGAGAAAGAGGGGGGATGAGATGACTCATCCATTCCCCGAGAAACCGCTGGAAGCGCGATTGACTTTCGCGCAGACGATATTTTTGGATTTTTTTGTCCTCGGCCCTTTGCTCCGTCAAGTGTGAGCATTGTTGTCTTGGAAGTGAAAGTGCTCAGCATACCAGAAGTGTGAGGGGTGTTGTGGGAAAAATAGCAAACTAATTAAAATAACCCAACACGAACTAACCTTTTGATTACGGTTACAGGGTGGGTTTGTCGCTCGGCAAGGTAGGAACTTCGTGGTAGAAAAGTTTTCGATTTCGGCTAATGGGATTGGATCTCGTTTTGTTTTCGCTTTTGGAACGGAAGGAGTGAAATTAAATCGTTTGGTGCTTTGTTTAAAGTCGTTTGACTGCGTAAGAGGATTCAGTTCTAATTTAGGAGTAAGTTGATTCGTTTTAGAGGGCGAAAAAAAGTTCAGATGTTTTATTAAGAACAAATTAGAAGTTAATTCAGAGAGAAATGTTAAGAAACTAAAACTCCTAAATTGTGGAAATATTTGCGAAACTCATCAAAAATTCGAGATTTATGTATTTTGTTGGGATTCAGAAACATGGCCAGAACAGTTGTCGATGACGTGCGAAAAGTAAATACGATTTGTATTTGATCCTTATATTTTATTGGCGAATATCGGTGTCATGCCTACCATCTGTTTAGAAATGCCAAGAACAGAGAATTAATGACCGATGAAAGTATTGATGGGCGATGTTTAAGTGGTAATTTCCTTACATTTGCGTTCCATATAAGAAAAAAAAAATATCTGGGAAATTTCCTCCAGACAACTAGATTGTAAATGCGAAATGCTGTACACAATTTATAACAATCGCTATTAAGTCTAATCTTTCTGAGAATAGTAAATTAAACTGAACCCATATTAACAAATGAACAAAGTGTAAAAATGTAAAGAAATGTAAGTGTAAAAAAATAGAAAGTAAATGTACAGAAAAAAACCCACAAAGGCATCGAAATAAAGCAGATTTATGTTAATATTTTTCAATACAGCACATGTATTAAATTAAGGTATAATTAAGGTAAGTATGTATATTTAAAAATACACATTTCTTCTTAGGTTTTTATTTATTAAAGAAAATGTACAGGAATGAACATATGAAAATTAATAACTTATGTGCAATTATATTTTTAAATGACAAATTTTAAATATTTTTGAGTTGAATTCAAATAAAAAAAATGAAATTATTACCACAAATCCTTAAAATTACATCTTAATAACAATTTTGTGTAGAAATGAATCCTAACTTTCTCGTAGACATAAGACCTCTCATGTTATATCTACGACAAGACATAAACTTTCGGTGTTTCAGTTCCGAACCTGGATCCTCTAGCACAGAAACCAAAATTCTATCTTCTAACGTAAAAAGGAACATTTAAAATGAATATATGATACATTATGAAAAGAATTCAAAATAAGAATTCTAACACCATTTGCTCATAATAAGATTACACTCAAGATATGGTTTTCGAATGGTTGGGTTGTATTTCGTGTATTTAAAAACCTCTATTTATGACAGTGCAAAGTATCATAATGTCGGATGAAAATTCCAAAATGTAAAAAAATAATAATAATTTTAAAAAGTCAATATGAAATGTAAATTATTTTGAATAAATAGATGAATGTAGGTGAAAACAATGAACATACTTAAATAGTACTAAAGAAAAAATTAATAAGCATAATCAAATAAGAGTATTAGTAAAGTAACAATAGGGGTATAAGCACTCTAAGATTGGTATTCCATTATCAACCCAAAATCTCAGTGGATACTCAATAAAACGTTCGACTTTACTGTTAGACTTCCAACTTACAATTCGCTCATCAAAAACCGTAAACTCTCTTCGCAAGTCAGGTGTCGGTACTACAGCAAGTTTGCGTAATCTCTGCATTGGGGCAATCACTGTTCAAACAATACAAAGGGAGTTCCTTTAACTCGGCTAATGAGTTTAATTAGCATCTATTGAAGCGAGTAATGAAGTAGTGGGTGATTGCTTTCTGGGATGAAGGTGTGTGGGTGGGGGAAGAGATAGTTGATCCCTTCTCCGAGAAACCGCAGGAAACGCGATTGACTTTCGCGCAGACGATATTTTGGATTTTTCGTCCTCGAATCTTAGCTCCGTCAAGTGTGAGCATTGTTGTCTTGGAAGTGAAAGTGCTTAGAATACCATAGGAGTGGAGGGGGAAAGGAGGGTGTTGTGGGAAAAAGAACAAACTAATTAAAAACAACCCAACACGAACTAACCTTTTGATTACGGTTACAGGGTAGGTTTGTCGCGTGGGTAGAAAAGTTTTCGGTTTTCGGCTAATGGGATTGGATCTGGTTTTTTTTTGCTTTTTGGAACGGAAGGAGTGAAATTAAATCGTTTGGTGCTTTGTTTAATGTCGTTTGTGTGCGTAAGAGGATACAGTTCTTAAGAAAAATAATTATTAGTGTTTATAGAAGGAAAAAAAAAAAAGTTCAGATGTTTTATTAAAATGTCAATTTTATTAAAATTAATTTTCAATTTCGCTATAAATGAGTACGTGTTTTTGTTTTAAATAACCCCTTACCAGATAATAATGTTCTAAAATAAGACATAATTATCATAGATTTAAATGGTTCTGTCCATGTTCTTTAACCTCATCAAATTTGAGAAGTCAACGAATTAAACTATCATTGATAATATTTTCGTTTGAAACCGTTATAGTTAGGACTCTTCAACGTGTAACGCATTCCATAATCAATCAAAAATCAGCAGCAGCAGCGATGTCCCTTAAATCAATACAAACCGACCGGTCACTTTAGAGCCTCTACAAAGAGCATTCTGTCCCGCAAATACCTTTATGGGGAAATGAATTTCGAGTAAGTTTGGGGAATTAATATAAACAAGCAGTCTTCGAGAAACGCTCTTAACATGATTTGGCGCTCCAACTCCTCATCGTCGGCGGCGAAGAATAAACGAGCCTCCGATTATGGACGAGCTCAAGCGTCTATGTTTGGATTCTAAATAGACGCCAAAATATCTGCTAATGTCGAATACTGGTGAAAGTAGCACCATTTATTGCAATTAGTGTATTCAAATACAAAGTATTTACTGGTCTTTCATTTACTGTGTTATCACTGTGATATAATAGTCTATTTTAGTTTATTTAACCTTAAAATATTCATAGTTCTTTTCAAACATAAATGGTCCTAGATAGAAAAATATTGCTATTGTTTGCAAATAGTCTTAGTAATTTGTAAATAGTCGTAATAAATTTGTTTTGGTTTGTAATAATTTGTTCATGATGTTGTTCCGAGTATGGATAAAAGACAAAAAATACTAAGAAATAAAATTCTTACAAAAAATGTGCAAAAGAAAAAAAATACCGTGTTATTAGCTCAAAAAGTTCAACTCTTTACGCATCAATATAAGCATTTATCTGGAAAACTGTTTTTGGTAAATAGTATTAATAAATATTTTTAAATGCAATAATTTTATCTTTGTTTTTCTTATGAGGTGTAAACATCATGTTGTTCCAATATGGAGGAAAAGAAAAAAAATAAAAATGCATATTCATACAATATTGTGAAAAGAAAAAAAAAAGTAAGATTATGTGATTATTTAAAACACGCACCACTAGAAACATTCATTTGAAAAAGTTTATTGAAAAACTATTAGTTGTAAATAGTCAGTTAATAATTCAGTAAAATAATGAAAGTAAATAAGTCAGTCAGTCGGTAAGTAATAGTAGTCAATAGTCAGTCAGTAAAATAATAGTTTTATTATTATTTTTTATTGTAATAATTTTATCTTTGTTTTTTTATGATGTGTAAACATGATGTTGTTCCAGTATGTACGAAAGGAAAATGCAAAGAAACAAAATTTCTTACAAAAAATTGTGAAAAGAAAAAAAAAAAGAATATGTTATTATTTAAAATATATTCAACTGTTTCACAAGAAACATTCATTTGAAAACCTTTGATTTATTGAAAATCTTTTGTTTGTAAATTAGTTTTAATAACTGTATCTTTGTTTTTTTCTTATGTTGCGCAAACATGGATTTGCTCCAGTTTGGACGAAAGAAAAAAAATTTTACAAATAATGTGAAAAGAAAAATTATAAGACCATGTTATCATTTAAAAAGAGCAATTCAACTTCTTACGCACCACCAGAAACATTCATTTGAAAACTTTTATTTATTGAAAACTATTTATTTTAAATAGTCTTAATAATTATTCTTTTTAATAATTTTATCTTCGTTTTTCTTATGGCATTTAAACATGATGTTGTTCCAGTATGGATGAAAGGAAAAAAGTTTTTACAAAAAATGTGGAAAGAATAAAAGACTATGTTATTATTTAAAACACATTCAATTCCTTACGCATCACCAGAAAATTTCATTTGAAAATTTTTTAATTCATTTATTTTAAAAAATAAACCCTAAATTTGCATTAAAAATTAAAAAGAGCCATCAATAATTAATATTACACATGAACGTTAGAAACAATATCGATATATTTAAACAGGATCTAAGGTTACATATTATGTAATGCGTCCAAATAAAAGACTTTTATAATACTAACTAAAAGAGTTTTTAAAATGAATTATGGAGATGATTATGGTTTCACAATTCAGTTCAAATAAGTTCTTTTGGGTTTTTAATTTTTATTTTTTTAAACTAAGATATGCTTACATTTGAAAATGAACAAAAAAAAAAAAAAAAAAAAAAACCCTTTGGTAATAATGATCAAAACATTTAATCTATAATCATTTAATTTTCTGCAAAATTATTTTCATGCGGATAACAATATTATAGCAAAAATTTCATTATTAACTGAGGAATACGTTACATATTTTAATCAAAATTGTATATTACATCTATAGAAAAGTTTAGTTAAAGAAACTTCACTGTTAAAAAAAAATAAAACAACTTTCCATAAATAATACATTAATTTTAAAAATTAAATAACGACAGCCAATTCAAAAGAATAAACATCATTCTCCTTTTTTAAATTAATTATCTTTGTTTCGTTGAACAACGGTGGTCTTCATGTATGAGCAGTCCCACAGCCTTCAATGGAAGGAGCCACTGAGAATTGAGGACAGAACTTTCAGGGAAGACTTTTAGAGTAACTGGTCGACATTTTCGTGTTGTATAAGAGGAGATCTGGGCAACTCTCATAAAGCGGAACAATTTTAATATTATGACACAGTCGCCATCGTTCTCCTCGTTTCTGAAAGCGGCAGATGCTTCCAGCGGATTCAAAACACTTCCACGCACATGCCAAGCCACAAGAAACCCGATGAAATAGTTAAGTTTAAAATTTATTTTTACCCGATTCTATGTCCATTTCAGTAGTTAATTTCATTTTCAGGATTCGACGAATCAATCAACAAAATTCAGTTACATTTTAAATAGTTATAAAAATGTTAAATATTATCAAAATTTACTAATTTATTTACCTTTTATTAGTTATTTAATCAAAGTTTTATCATCGCTGCAGTTACAAAATCCCCACCAAATTTAAAGTAAAAGGCCACGTGACCTTCTTTGTCATTATGCATAAATTTTTATCAGTACCCACAGTGCCATCTATACGTCTGAAACCAAGTAATTTTGGTTCTGTAATTGAATATTTTAAATTAAAAAGTAAAAAACGAAAATAAATTATCAAATAATGTATTAACGAATTCCTGTTATTTACAAATATTGAAAAGAATTATCAATCTAAGATAAGTCATTTGGACGCCTTTTTAGCTTTGTATTTCAAAAGAAAAAATATACATTTGTTTTCAATTTTATCAACTTTTATTATAATTAATCATTAATTTAAGTTAGTTCGTGTTGTAGTAATCAAATTCCCACTTAAATTGAAGGGGAAAAGCCCACGTGAAATTATTTATCATTATGAGGAAATTTCGTCAGTACACACACAGTGCCAATTGTAGATTTACAAATGAAGTATTTTATAAATCAATATGATATTTTAACAAAAATACGAAAGTATATTTTGTCATTTATGTATTTTTTCAATTCCTTCTATTAGTTCACACACTCGCTATATATATCTTGTTCTTGTTCAAATTTTTTATCGTTCATAAAATACTTTTTATTCATCCACTCAAGTTCAAATACATTTTTTTTTGAACTTGTAGTGGATGATACATGATGTTACTACAGTTTTCAAATAGTAATTAATTAATTAATTTAGTTTTTTAATATTTTTAGATTAAAGTTGCATGTATGTACCAATAGATGGCGCCACATGTAAGAGGAAAATCTCAACTTTATTTATAAAGGACTTTCTGCAATAGAGTGAAAAAAAAAGTACGAAATGACTTAAAAACATTTTTTTTTTTTTTTATGTTACTTGTTAAAAATAATTTTTGATACTAAATCATTTCAAATTTTTATTTATAAAGAATGAAATAAAATGCCCTTTTTCTCAATATTTATAAACATTTTAAAATTATTTTTATTATAAATTATTATTATTATTATTATTTTATTTTTATTATAATTATTATTATTTTTTTATAGCTTTAAATAAAACAAAAACTAAATTGTTCTGGTTTTCATGAAAATTAGGATTAAAAAAATGAATTAGGAAAAATTTTTTTTATAAATCCCCCTATGTTCAATAGTATACAGGAAGGACTAAAGGATGATGCACTTGGATAGGGTTTACGGTCAGCATCCATTCTTCTCATTTTTTGAAAACAGTGACTGCAACTCCCTCCACCAACCTGTTTAAAACTGCTTTGCTCTTCAAGCTAACCATTAGCCTTTGAGTGAGTTTTTTTTTTCTGTCTTTACAATTCTAAGCCTATTATGTAAAATCAATAATTATCCTTTCTTACAATGATTAAAAAAAATTCTGATTAATATTAGCATGCATATATTTCAATTATTCTTAAAGTAATGATGTTTTAAAAACAAGCAATAAATTTAACAAGGTTTATGTTGTTTATTTATTCACAAAATACTTTCTTCTTTGTAATTTGGAAAACTCATTTCAGATATGTTCACTATTTAATCTTTATTACTTTCAAGAATACGATAATAATACTTCAAGTGCAATTTCTAATTTTAAGCTATAACAATGTCACAGGAATAACTTTAAATGAGTTGTTTTGAAACATTCAAAAAGCTTACAATTTACTGTCTCATAAAAATTTATAAAAAGCTAGTTTTTGTTGCTTCTTATCCCACTTGGCTGGCCAAGCCCACGATCCCATACGTTCTCATGATTGAAGGGAAGGAAGCAGCTTCTGTTGTGATGGAGCACCCGTAGGTAGAAGACTGACTTTGGCTCCGTGACGCTCTTACAGTCATGGGAGACCGGGACCTACGGCTTAAAGTGGATTCCAGCCACTACAAACATCCATGGCACCGCCGGGACTCGAACCCGAAACCTGTGGCACCGAGCGCCAGAGCGCTAGACAGTCGGCCGTTCAGGGTCCCAAATTTGAGAATGCCAACGGCACGCGGTGTTCCCAGGTGGTCACCCACCCAAGTACTGACCGCGCCCAATGATGCTTGACTTCGGTGATCTAACGAGAACCGGTATATTCAGCATGGTATATAAAAACCTAGTATTCAGTAAATGTAATCGCTAGGGTATAGCGAATTTTATATATTTTTGTCTAAACGATTTTAATGTTTTGTCTGTTAAAAATTTAAAATTGTCTTAAGTTGTCTGTTAGATTTTGAATAGGAAAACAGTAAAGAAGACAAAATTAACAATTACAACTCAGCTGTAAAAATTAGGAACTAAATAAAAATAAACATTTTTACGTACTTCCTCTCGGATTTTTCATTTTTACGTACTTTTTCATTTTTACGTACTTCCTCTCGGGTTTTTCATTTTTATTCTTATAATAAAAAAAGTAAATTGACACATATTACAATTTTTTATTGCATAAAACTATTTTTAATGATAAATTAACAATTTTTTTGAGATACTTTTGTAAAACAAACTGAAATAAAATTATATGAGAAGCTTTTTTGGTAGTTTGCTTTGTAGCTCTATGGTCATTTTTTGCAAACTTTAGACTAATTAAATCCTGACCTACTCATATATTCCGAACAAACATCCATGCTACCGCCAGGATTCGAACCTGAAGCCTATGGAACCCCAGACCAGAGCGCTAGCCAATTGGCGATCATGTCGCTTTTTTGGTTCGTTTGTTTCGCGAATCTTGTGAACTCTAATTAATTACTCTAACTCTAACTCTTACTACTAACTTTTACTCTTCTTCTACTAACTTTACTAACTTACTTTATTACTTACCAACTCTAATCTTTCGTTAATAAATTTGATAGTAGCAAATGCAGCGTTACTCAGGATGTATTGCGCAGCCTTATTGTATCGCATCCTTAAAATGGAAATTTTTAGCCTTTCAAGAAAAACTTTTGATTAATTACAGTAAATTTACACGGAGTATTTGAATAAGCCAAGTAAACTTGTAAATGATCGTCAGGCGATCTATTTAGAAAAGACACTCAGTTATAAACCGCATTGAATCCACGAGTCACGTTATTAGTATAAATTTCAAATCTGCTCTTAAAGTGGGTATCTTCTTCACGGGGTAACAGATTCATGGTGGGAAATGGACGTCTGCCTACTGGTAGATTTCGAAACACTAGACGTTTTTCTACGGGTATTGTTGTCAGCCTTACAACCAACACTTTACAGTCATATTAGACTAGGATCTAGGGTTTAAAGTGGATTTCGAACTACTACAAACATCAATGGCACTGCAAGGACTGAATCCGAAATCTGTTGCCCCAAGCAATAATCACTAGGCCATCAGGCCAAAACTAGGGTATTACCATTTAATATTCTAACGCGCGCAACAGGGCTGTATTATTTTAATAGGCCCCAGATAATGGCACTGCCCACTGTCTATCAGAATATATCACAAATCTTTATACTTCATAATTAATCTCCACACCCACTGTCTATCAAAAGATATCACACATCTTCTTACTTCATCTTCACGCCCACTGTCTATTAGAAGCTATCACGCACACTGTCTATTAAAGTAGAAAACGCGATAGACTTTCGCGGAGACGATATTTCAGATTTTTTCGTCGGACGGAATATACGGAAAGTAAATACTGTTTGCAATGGAATCCCTATTTCTTTCGAAGCAACATCCCAGCCATCTGTTTATGAATGCTAAAAACAAGGCATTAATGGCTGATGAGAAAATGAAATAGTCTTCCTGTAAAATTTTTTAAAACTGTAATAACTCCATATTTGTGTGTCATATGGGGGAAAAATTCTTGAAAAATTTCCACTCTAGCCAACTGGATTGTAGATGCGACACGCTTTTAAACACCTTGTCACGATCACTAATGAATCTCCTCTTTTTTGCATGCAGAAATTCGACGCAATAGACCCATGTTAGGCCAATGGCGGTCTTCCTACTGGCAGATTTCGAGACAGAGCAAGTGTTATTTTTAAGACGTAGGGTTGTCAGCCGTACACCCAACGCTCTACAGTCATATTAGATAGGAACTTACGGTTTATAGTGGATATATTAAGTATTACCAATGATTATTCATGACTGAATAACATGACTGTGCTATTTGAATAACCCCTAAATAACGTCAAATCAGAAGTCACAAATTTTCGATATAGGCTTTTCGATAACAAACAATTTTCTCTGGACAAGTTTTGGGAAGTTGAAATAATATTAACTTCAGTTTCATGAATTTAAAAAATCTTTACTTTTAGCACAAAATATCAAATGAAATGTCAAGTAGAAAAAAATAAATAAAAATAAGTATATATTTTTATTTTCTTTAAATTATTGTGAAATATAAAACATTTAAAAAAGATGGCTTTCAGGAGAAAAAAAGTGACCATTTTCAAATATCACTAAAGAAGAATTAATAAACGTAATCTATTAAGAGTATTAGTAAATTAATAATACTGAAAATAAAAGCACTCTAAGCTTAAATATTTCATTATCAACTCAGCTTAATCTCCAAATTCTCTGTAAAGCAGACTGTCCGAATTCAGTTCAGCTTCCTGCTTAAAAAATTCGCTCATCAAAAACCCTACATTCACTTCGCAAGTTGGGTGTCGGTACAATAGCAGGTTTACGTAATCTCTGCATTGGGGCAATCACTGTTAAAAAATACAAAGGGAGTTCCTTTAACTCGGCTAATGAGTTTAATTAGCATTTATTGTAGCGAGTAATGAAGTAGTGGGTGATCGCTTTCTGTGTGAAGGAGTGGGAGGGAGGAGGGGGCTGAGATTGCTCATCCCTTCCCCGAGAAACCGCGGGAAATGCGATTGACTTTCGCGCAAATGATATTTTGGATTTTTCATTCTCCACCCTTTGCTCCGTCAAGTGTGAGCATTGTTGTCTTAGAAGTGAAAGTGCTCAGCATACCAGAAGGGTGTGGGGGTGAGTGGGGAAAGGAGTGTGTTGTGGGAAAAAGAACAAACTAATTAAACTAGCTAACCTTTTGATTACGGTTACAGGGTGGGTTTGTCGCTCGGTAAGATAGGAATTTCGTGGTGGAAAAGTTTTCGGTTTCGGCTAATGGGATTGGATATTGTTTTGTTTTTGTTTTTTGAAATGGAAGGAGTGAAATTAAATCGTTTGGTACCTTTGTTTAGAGTCGTTTGACTGCGTAAGAGGATTCAATTCTTAAGTAAAAATAATTTGTTAGTGTTTAGAGATGGAAAAAAAGTTCTGAAGTTTTACTAAAAATGTCATAAGTAAAATACACCAACTAATTTTGTTCATTTTATTGGTAAATATCCATACGAATTTTTGTTTTGAATAACCCTTACCCAGACAGTAATGTAAGACAAACAAGGCATTACTGTTATGCGTTAAAAAGTTTCTGACTAAGTTTTTTAACATCAACAAATTTGAGAAGTCAACAAGTTATACAATGAATAAATATGTATGATTACTACAATGTGGTTCAATAAACTAAACATTCGTGAAATCTGGAAAATACTGCTAAAATTTAAAAAATTAATTAAAAAACTCATGATTTTAAAATATAGTTAAAGAAGAATTAAAAGAGTAATCTATTTAGAGTATTAGTAATGTAACAATACAGCATTCTAAGCTAAGCTCATTATCAACACTGCTTCCACTCCAATATCTCAGTGAAATAGGCTATTCGTCTTTTATTTCAACTTCCTACTTCCAATTCTCTTATCAAAAACCGTAAACTCCCTTCGCAAGTTAGGTGTCGGTACAATAGCGAGTTTACGTAATCTCTGTATTGAGGCAATCACTGTTCAACAATACAAAGGGAGTTCCTTTAACTCGGTTAATGAGTTTAATTAGCATTTATTGAAGCGAGTAATGAAGTAGTGGGTGATCGCTTTCTGTATGAAGGTGGGGGGGATGAGATTATTCACCCCTTCCCCGAGAAACCGCAGGAAACGCGATTGACTTTCGCGCAGACGATAGTTTGGATTTTTTCGTCCCCGACCCTTTGCTTCGTCAAGTGTGAGCATTGTTGTCTTGGAAGTGAAAAGTGCTCATCATACCACAGGGGTGGTGGGGAGGAGGGTGTTGTGTGGAAAAATAACAAACTAATTAAAATAACCCAACACCAACTAACCTTTTGATTACGGTTACAGCGTGGGCTTGTCGCTCGGCAAGGCAGGAATTTCGTGGCAGGAAAGTTTTCGGTTTCGGCTAATGGGATGGATCTTGTTTTTGTTTTTTGCTTTTTCGAACGGAAGGAGTGAAATTAAACCGTTTGGTGCTTTGTTTAAAATCGTTTGACTGCATAAAAGGATTCCTTTCTAAAGTAAAAATATGTTCTTAGTGACCAGAGAAAAAAAATCTCAGAAATTTTATTAAAACTGTCATGCGTAAAATGCACTCATTCTATTCAATTTTTTTGGAATACATGCGTATGTATTTTTGTTTTGAATAACTGCTGACCAGACGATAGCCTAGCATAAATAAGACGTTATTATCACGTGTTAAAATGATTCTATCTAAGTTCTTTCAATGTAACTAAATTGAAACGTCAACAAATTAAACTGTAATTGCTAAACACTTGGGTTAAGAAATTAAAAAATCCTGAAATTGGGGGAAAAAGTGCAGAAATCTTTACAAAAATTGAAGAAAAAAAAAAAATATTTTTGTATTTTATCGAAATTTAGAATAGTGCCTGTAACTGTTAATCAGTAATGTACGAAAAGTGAATACGATTTCTAATTGAACCCATAGTTGTTATTGTCCATGCATTTTAATATATCATGTATCATGCCTGCCATCTGTTGATGAATGCCAAGAACAGGGCTTTATTGGGCAATAAAGACACATTTGTGTGTCATGTAATAAAACAAATCTGAAAAACTACCTCCAGGCGCCTGGATTGTGGATGCGAGACTTTTAAATACTTTGTCACGATCACTAATGAATCTCCTCTTTTCTGAAAGCAATAATGCGATCCCTTTTGGCCAGCTCATCTGCCTTTTCATTTCTGAGGATGCCCTGTGGGAAGGAATGCACTGCAAAACGAGCATTTTATGTTTTTTTTATGTAGTTCTCGTAGTAAAGCTTTGCTTGTGCATCAGTGATCAAATATTTATGAACAAAAACAATTTTTAAATATTGTATTTCTTTTTAACAATTTATTTCCTGTTCCGATTTAATTATCAGCAAAATTAATTTAAATGAAAATCTCACCGATAAAAATAAAATAACAATTTTTGTAACGTTCATGTCGTTTACAAATACTGGGCACTGTGATTAAAATCATCTGCCACTAACTACAATGATAATTATGTAGCAAATTCAGCGTCACTGAAGGGGCATTGAAACATCATTTTGCCGACACAATTTTGAATCAGCACTCACAGTAATGAAATCAATGAGGCTTCCAGCTTAAGATGGAGACACTAACTTACGGATTTATACTATTAAATCCTGTGGAAGACATGAGACCTTTCGTCTACCAAGTTTCGAACCTGGAACCTCTAGCACAGAAGCCCAAATTCTACCCCTCTTCATCTTTATTAGCGCAACAGCTCCATGAGCCAAAGTTGTATATATAGTGACATATATCAAAACATATGATGATTTCTTTTCATGGGGTTGTCAGCCCTACACCCAACAGTCATATTAGACCAGAACTTTATGATTATTTTGAATTCTAAATAATTACAAACATCAATGGCATCTCCGGAACTCGAACTTAAAACCTGCCGCACCGACAATCAATACACCAAATTCTATCCACCAAAGTAAAATTAAATATTTAAATAAAAATCTATGTTATATATTAGGAAAACAATTGGAAAACAGATTACTTAATATAAGAATATTTTCGTTTACAATCATTTCCGCATAATAACGTTGCAATCGAGACACTCTTCACACTGCAACGCATTCCATAATCCATCCCAAACCAGAAACCAACAGCATCAGTGACGCTCCTTCAATCAATACACACCCAAACAAACTAACCGGTCACTTTGGAGACTCTACAACACAGCAATTCTGCCCAGAAATGCATTGGCGGGAAATTAATTCCAAGTAAGTTTGGGGAATTAACATAAACAAACAGTCTCCGAGAAATGCTCTAACTCGATTTTGCGCTCCAACCGTCATCAGACTCCTATCGCCGGCGGCGAAGAATGAACGAGCCTCCGATTGTTGACGAAAGTTTATGTTTGGATTCTAAATAGACGCCAAAATGTCTGCTAATGTCGACCATTGGTAAAAGTAGAGCCAACAATGATTATCGGATGGCGTTGGATGCCTTTATTGTATATTGAATTTTAAAGCCCTTTGAAGGCCTATCATTTACTATGTTATTCCTGGGATATAAGAGTCTACTTTAGTTTATTTAACCTTCTACTAGTCACAGTCATTTTCAGTCTTGAACAATTTTCCATTGTTTGTAAATAGTAATATTTTGTAAAAAGTCTTAATATTTTGTAAATAGTCATATTTTGTAAAAAAGTCTTAATATTTTGAAAATAATAGTATTAATATAGTATTAATATTTTGAAAATAGTCTAATAGTCCTTTTGTTTCTTTTTAATAGTTTCATCTTCGCTTGTCTTTAATTTTATCCTTGTTTTTCTTATGAGATGTGCAACGATTATATTGTTCCAGTATGGACGAAAGGAAACAAATTTCTTAAAAAATGTAAAAAATTAAGGTTATCTTATGATTTTTTTAAAACACAACTCTTACTTTATTATAAATATTCATTTGAAAAACTTTTTAGTTATTGAAAAGTATTGTTTTTGAAAATTATCTTAATAATTATTTTTTAATTGCAATAATTTTATCTTTGTTTTTCTTATGAAGAGTAAACATGAATGTTGTTCCAGTATACAGACGAAAGAAAATGTAAAAGAAAAAAAAAAAACTTTCTTACAAAAAAAAAAAAAAAAAGATTATGTGTTATTTAAAACATATTCAACTCCTTATTCACATATGGTTGTTTGTAGTGGTATATATATGGATGCTTATGATGGTCTAAATATACTTTAAACCGTAAGTCCTGGTCTAGATAAGGAACCCTTTGCTCCGTCGTGAGCATTATTGTCTTGGAAGTGAAAGCCCTCAACATACCAGAGGGGTTGGGAGGTAGGGGGGGTGTTGAACAAACTCATTAAAATAACCTGACACGAACTAACTTTTGATTACGGTTACAGGGGTGGGTTTGACGTTCGGCAAGGTAGAAATTTCGTAGTAGAAATGTTTTCGGTTTGGGCTAATAGGATTAGATCTTGTTTTTGTTTTGGCTTTTGGAACGGAAGGAGTGAAATTAAATCGTTTGGTGCTTTGTTTAAAGTCGTTTAACTGTGTAAGAGAATTCAGTTCTTAAGTAAAAATAATTTGTTAGTGTTTAGAGATGGAAAAATTTTTTTTTTTTAAAACTTTAATAAAAATGTCATGCGTCAAACGCATAATATGCATTCACTAATTTTATTCAATTTTTACAATGATATCCGTACCTTTTTTTTTTTTTTTGTTTTTGAATAACCTTTTAACACATAATAATGTGGCATTAATAAGACATTATTATCATGCGTTAAAATCCTTTGTTCAATTTCTTTAACGTTACTAATCTGGGAAGTCCACAAATTAAATTGCGATTATTGAAGTGTATTAAATTGCGATTATTGAAGTGTATTGCGATTATTGAATGACCCTAAAACACAAATTGAGGAAAAACTGCAAAAATTTACAAAACTCATAAAAAAATCACGATTTTATGTAGTTAGTAGAAATTCAGAAAAATGATTGGAAAAATCGGGCTGATGGATAGGTGACTAGCCACAGGTTTCGATTTCGAGTCTTGGAGGTAATTAATTTTAGGTAATAAATAGTATGGATATTAAAAAAAAAGTACATTTCTTCTTAGCTAATATTTACTAAAGAAATATGAAGAAATGAGCGTATGAAAATGCGTAATTTAGTGCAAATAAATTTTTTAAAGGACAAATTTGTTTAAATATTTTTAGCATTGAATTAAAAAAAATATATAAAATGTTATTAAAGGAATTCCTTAAAACTTTCTTCAGTAATAAAATATGTAAAATGTAAAACGAAATATGTTAATATATATATATATATCTATTATACATTACGAAAAAAACAGAAAAACAAATTGCACAATGTAAGCATATTTTCTTTTAAAACCATTTCGGCACAATAACATTACAGTCTAGACACTCTTCAAACTGTAACTTATTCCATAATCAATCCCAAACCAGAGACCAACAGCAGCAGTGATGCCCCTTCAATCAATAGACACCCCAACAAACTAGCCGATCACTTTAGAAGCCTCCACAAGAGAGCGTCCTACCCTCAAATGCCTTGGTGGGGAAATTAATTCCGAGTGAGTTTGGGAATTAGCATAAACAAGCAGTCTTCGAGAAGCGCTCTTAACACGATTTGGCGCTCAATCGTCGTCCGAGGCATATCGCCGGCGGCGAAGAATGAACGAGTCTCCGATTATTGACGAAGGCTCGACAGTTTATGTTTGGATTCTAAATAGACTCCAAAATGTCTGCTACTGGTCGACTATTGGTGAAAGTAACGCCAACGATGATTATTGGAGGACATTGGATGCATTTATTGGAATTAGTATTCAAATAGAAAGCTATTTGGTGGTGTTTCATTTAATATGTTATCACTCTGATATAAATGCCTACTTTACTTTATTTAAATCTCCATTAGTCGCAGTCATTTGTAATCACAAATGGTTCTAGTTGAAAAAAAATTGGCTATTATTTGTAAATAGTCTTAATATTTTGTAAATAGTCCTAATAGTTTTTTTTTTTTGTAATATTTTTATCTTTGTTTTCCTTATGTTGCTTAAACATGATGTTGTTCCAGAATGAACGAAAGAAAAGAATGCAAGAAAATTTTTATAAAAAATGTGAAAAGAAAAAAAAAAAGTAAGAATATGTTAATATTTAAAACACATTGATGTGTGACATTACACATTAACACATTAAAATGTGTTTAATTGAATAAAACGCATTAAAAATCAGAAGAACAATAAATAATTAGCATTAGACATAGTTATTAAAAAATATTGATTTATTTAAACTTATATGAGCTTACAAATTAGATAAAAACATGTAATTTGTTCAAATCAAAGACTTTTATAGCTTAAATAATTTTTAAATAAATTATATACTTGCCTATGATTTCTCAATTCATATCAAATAAGTTCTTTGTGATTTTTTTTTTTTTTTTATTTTTATTTTTTAAATCTATGATTTGTATACATTTGAAAATGAAAAAAAAAAATGTCTCAAAAAAGCTTTTTTTTTTTTTCAGATTAATCTGAAACCTTAAATCTATAAGATATCGAATTCTAAATTATTTCGTGGATAACAATCTCTTACCAAAAATTTAAATTTCTAACTGAGTGATACGTTACATAAAATATATTTTTAAATTAAAACTGTACATTTTAACTATAAAAGAAACAGTTTACTTAAGGAAACTTATCCATCAAAAAATAAAAAAAACTTTCAATGCATAATACATACAAGCCAAGCCACGAGAAAGGCCAATGAAATAATTGAACATTTATTTTTTGCCCGATTTTATAGCCATTTCAGAGAAGTTCATTTCATTTTAAGAGTTCGGCGAATGAATCAATAAAATACCGCAATATTTTAAATAATTATAAAAATTGCTTCATTCAAAATATACTAATTTATTAAACTTTTATCTGTTACTTAATCAAAGTTCTGACGTCATTGTAGTTCAAAATTCCCACCAAAATTTAAGGTGAAAAAGACCACGTGATATTTTTTCTCATTATGCAGAAATTTTATCGGTACCCACAGCGCCATCTGCAGGTCTTGAAAACAAGTATTTTTTGTCAGTAATGGAACATTTTAAATTATAAAACAAAATTGTAAATAAATGAAAATAAATTAATAAATAATGTATTAACGAATTCATGTTATTTGCAGGAATTAAAAAAAAAAAAAATTATTAACCTAAGCGAAGTCATCCGGATGCAGTATTTGCTTTTTATTCCAAATGAAAATTAATACACTTGCTTTATTTAATCAGTTTCTTAATTTAAGTTTTTTCGTGTTATAGTAATCAAATTCTCACAGAAATTCAACATAAAAGATCACGTGACGTTATTTATCATTATGCAGAAATTTCTTCAGTGCACACAGCGCCATCTGTAGATTTTGAAATCGTGCATTTTATGAATCAAGCATAATATTTTACCAAAGATGTTACAGTACATTCAGTCATTTGTATAGTTTTTAAAAATAATTTTTGTTATCAAACCATTTCAGATTTTTTATTTATAATGAACAAAATAATCTTATCAATATTCATAATCATTTTAGTTTCAGTTTATGTTTTCAGTTATTGAATTTATCTTTAATTATATAACAAAAAATTGTGTTGTTGAATCAAAGTATTGATTGAGAAATATTGAATCAAAAGTATTAATTAAGAAGTATAGAATCAAAAGTATTTATGGTTAAAATTAATCAGTCAGTAAATTAAATTAAATTGATTATTCTTTCTGGGTGCTTCTGTATATATTACATTTATATAACAAATTGGAAATATGTTACATATAATATATATAACATATAACCAATTGGAAAATTGCATAACCTTGAAAATTTAAGTTTTTATACTGCTATTCATCTAGAGCCAGTAAAATAAAGACGCCGTATTTACAATTACATGTAATAATGAAAAAAATTGCAAAATATTTTTCAAATCTAGAATCTGTATCGAAGGAAAAAAACTTGATTTTTGCATTTATTTTATAACTAAATATTTATCTGCACTCTGTTTATATGGAGTAAAAGTTCTACAATGCTTCGATCGAAATAATAAAGCATCACAACCACAATTTATCAATACATTTTTGAACACCATTAATTGCTGGATTACGTAGCACATTACAAGGGCTTCGAAATACAGGGTTTGAAGAAAATTTACAGTGAGTACAAAATGCTACTGAAGAAACGGGTATAGAGAAGGGATTTCTGATAAACAAACGATAAAAGTTATGAAACTTTAAAAAGAGCAATCTTTCTTTACTAAATTTGATAGCGTAGTAGCAGATGCAAGATTAGCTAGGATGCATTGCGCAGCGTTATTCTATTCCATCCTTAAGAAGAAAATAATCCCTTTCCGAATAAGTAAATTACATTTATTTACACAGTATATCTGTATAAGACAAGTACACCAGCAAGTGTCTATGAGTAACACTCAGTCATAACACTCAGTTTCCTAATGCGGCCGACAAATACTTAGACCGTGATCTTTTATGTCATAAGGGCTGCACTGACGTTACTCCCTTAGCACTACCCAGGAGGTGCGTATAGCTAGAAGATAAGCTACGGACGCGGAGTAGCAATGTCAACGCTCTACGATCCTATTAGACCGGAAGCTACGGTTTAACGTGGATTCCGAAACACTACAAACATCCACGGCATCACCGGGAACAGAACCCGAAACATGTGGTACCAAGCACCAGAAAGTTAGCAACTGGGCCATCAAGCCCTACAATTTTCTTTGATGCCTTAAGGCAAACGCTGCACCCACGTTACTCACATAGCGTTAACCAGGAGGGGCGTGTACCTTGAAGATAAGCTACAGACACGGAGTAAAAATACCTCCACAACGCTCTAACATCATGTTAGACCGGGACCTAACGGTTTGAGTTGAAGTTGATTCCGAACCACAACGAATATCCACGGCACCACCGGGGCTCGAGCACGAAACTTGTGTTATAGAGTACCAATGCGCTAGCCACTAGACCATCAGACCCCCACCCTTTTATTAATAATATTGTATAATGAGAAAAAAAAAAGAGAAACAGGGAAAAAGTGAGACACAGGGGAAAAAGAGCTAAAAACAAGCTCTTAAACTAGGTATTACCATTTAATATACCAGTACGCGAAACAATTGTGTGTTATTTTAATAGGCCCTAGATAATGCTCTGTCTATCAGCAGATATCACACATCTTCCATGTAGGCCTTTGGATGACAAACAATTTTCATTGAACAATTTGTGGAACACAACAAATTGAGATAATTACAAAAAAAAAAAAAAAAAATGTACTGTTGCATAAATTCAAAAATTTTAAGTAGGATTGCGCAAAGTATCAAATGATATATCGAAAGACCATTCCAAGAACGAAAAAAAAAAAATATTTATGGCATGTTTTTTTTTAATGTTTTATACCAAAAGGGATAGGTGGAATGAAAACAACGAAAATTTTCAAATATAATATTAAAGAAAAATTAATAAGAGTAATCTATTAAGAGTTATAGTAAAGTAACAATAAGCACTCTAAGCTTGGATTTTCCATTATCAACTCAAATCCAACTACAAATCCTCAGGGAAATAGACTGTTCGATTTTAATCCAATTTCCTGCGTCCAATTCACTCATCAAAAACCGTAAGCTCCCTTCACAAGTTGGGTGTCGGTACAAAGGCAAGTTAACATAATCTCTGCATTCGGGCAATCACTGTTCAAACAATACAAAAGGAGTTCCTTTAACTAGCCTAATGAGTTTAATTGGCATTTATTGAAGCAGTAATGAAGTAGTGGGTGATCGCTTTCCGTGTGGAGGGGAGTGGAGGATGTGATAGATGAGATGGCTCATCCCTTCCCCGAGAAACCGCAGGAAACGCGATTGACTTTCGCGCAGACGAAATTTTGGATTTTTCGCCCTCGACCCTTTGCTTCTTCAAGTGTGAGCTTTGTTGTCTTGGAAGTGAAAGTGCTCAGCATACAAGAGGGGTGAGGGGGTATTGTGGGAAAAATAACAAACTAATTAAAACAACCCAACACAAATTAACCTTTTGATTACGGTTACGGGGTGGGCTTGTCGCTCGGCAAGGTAGAATTTCGTGGTAGAAAAGTTTTCGGCTTCGGCTAATGGGATTGGATCTCGTTTTTTTTTTGCTTTTGGAACGGAAGGAGTGAAATTAAATCGTTTGGTGCCTTATTTAAAGTCGTTTTGTTGGTTAAGAGGATTCAATTCTTAAGTAAAAATAATTTGTTAGCGTTTAGAGATGGAAAAGTTCAGAAGTTTTATCATTAAAAAAATCATGCTTAAAAGGTTCCAATTAATTTTGTTAAATTTTTTGTAACATATCCGTGTATTTTGTTTTGAATAATCCTTTATTAGACAATAATGTAGCCTAAGCAAGATATTATTATCATGCATTAAAATAATTGTGTCTGATTTCTTTAAAATCATCAAATATAAGAAACCAATAAATAAAACTGCGATTGCTAAAATGTGGGTTAAGACACTGAAATTCCCGAAATTGTTGAAAAACTGCCGAAAAATTTACAAAACTCATAAAAAAGCACATGATTTTATGTGTTTTGCAGAAAATTAAGAAAAGTGCCAGGAACAGTTGTGAATAGCATATTGAAAGTAAATACAATTCGTAGTTGAACCCATATTTTTCATTGTCGAACATCGGTGTCATGCATGCCATCTGCTTATGAATGCCAAGAACAAGGCCTCAATGTGAGGCATTAATGCCTGAATTAATGCCTTGCTTAATTAATTCCTGAAGGCAAAGAAATTGCCTTCAGGTGAGTCTTTAAATTGTAATTTCCTCACATTTTTGTTCCATGTGAGAAAAATATTTGCAAAAATTCCTCCAGGCAGCTGGATGGTGGACACGAGATGCTTTTCACAGTTTATCACAATGAGTCTCCTCTTTTCTGAGATTAGAAAATCGAACTTAGCCCGTATTAACGATTGAATAGAGTGTAAAAATGTAAAAAAAAATGCAAGTGTAAAAATAGAAAGTAAATGTAAAGAAGAACGCAACAATATCGAAATAAAGACATGCCATTTTGTTTTCAATATAGCACATGTATTAATTTAAGGTAATAAATAAGTAAAGTAAAAAAATGCACATATCTTCTTAGTTTTTATTTGTTAAAGAAAATGCAGAGGGAGGAGCATATGAAAATAGTAACTTCCGTGCAATTATATTTTTAATGGACAAATTTCTTTAAATATTTTTGGCGTTGAATTCAAATAAAAAATGAAATTATTTGTAGAATTCCTTATAATTTACATAGGTAATAAAAAAATATTTTCAGCATTAGATCCTATATTTGTCGTAGACGTAAGACCGTTCTTGTTATGTCTACGACAAGACATTGACTTTTCGTCTTTCAGTTTCGAATCTGGATCCTCTAGCACAGTAACCCAAATTCTATCTTCTAAAGTAAAATGGCATATTTAAAATAAATATATTTTACATTATGAAAAGAATTGGAAAAACATATTATGCAATATAAGAATTCAAACAGCATTTGCTCATAATAAGATTACACTTAAGACATGGTTTCGAATGGTTGAGTTGGGTTTCGTGTATTCAAAAACCTTTATTTATGATAGTGCAATGTATAATAATAATGTCGGGTCATAATTCCAAAAATGAAAAGAAAATTAATTTTTAAAAGTTAATATGAAATATAAACAATTTTAAATAAAAACGAAAATTTAAATAAAATTTAAAAACATTAAAAATTAATTAAAATTAAAAATTAAATAGAAAACTTTAAATAAAATGATGAATGTTCGGTGAAAACAGGAACATATTTAAATATTATTAAAGAAGAATTAATAAGAGCAATCTAATAAGAGTCTAAATAAAAATAATAAGATAATAAAATAAAGAATAAGGACTCTAAGCTTGGATATTTCCTTATTAACTCTAAATCTCAGTGAAGCAAACTGTCCGCCTTTACTTCATCTTCCTGCTTCCCATTCGCTCATCAACAACCTTAAAATCTTTTCACAAGTTGGGTGTCTGCACAATAGCAGGTTTACGTAATCTCTGCATTGGGGCTCAATCACTGTTCAAACAATACAAAAGGAGTTCCTTTAACTCGGCTAATGAGTTTAATTAGCATTCATTGAAGCAATAATGAAGTAGTTTCTGTTGTGAAAGAGTTCTGGTGTGGGGAGATTGCCATCCCTTCCTCGAGAAACCACAGGAAACGCGATTGACTTTCGCGCAGACGATATTTTTGGGTTTTTCATCCTCGCCCTTTGCTCCGTCACGTGTGAGCATTGTTGTCTTGGAAGTGAAAGTGCTCAGCATACACGAGTGGTAAGGGGGGTGGGGTGGGGGTGGGGAGGGTGTTGTGGGAAAAATAACAAACTAATTAAAATAACCCAACACGAATTAACCTTTTGATTACGTTTACAGGGGTGGGCTTGTCGCTCGGCTGGTAGGAATTTCGTGGTAGAAAAGTTTTCGGTTTCGGCTAATGGGGTTGGATCTCGTTTTGTTTTTGCTTTTGGAATGGAAGGAGTGAAATTAAATCGTGTGGTGCTTTGTTAAAAGTCGTTTGACTGCGTAAGAGGATTCAGTTCTAAAGGAAAATAATTTTTTGTATTTAGAGATGGAAAAATTTTTATAAAAAATGTCAATGCATAAATCTGCTTAAGAATTTTGTTCATTTCATCAATATATCAGTATGTATTTTGGTTTGGAATAATCCCTTATCAGCCAATAATGCTTAGCATAAACAAGACGTTATTATCATGCGTTAAAATGATTCTGTCTGATTTCTCTAACATCATTGGAATATGTATTTGAAGCACAAATTAGTTTAAAATATTTCGGGTTATATTCCAATTCTCTCTCTCTCTCGCATGCATACAGCCACAAGTCTAGCTTTCAAGTCCTTCTCGTCTGTCATGTTTAGAACTTGGATCCTCCAAAACAGAAATCCATCCAACTTATATCCACCAACGCGTAAAATGAAATATTTAAAAAAACGATATTATACATTAAGGATAAGAACTGGTGGTGATTATATATAGTTGAGGTAAGATTATTTTTCTTAAAAACTACCTGCATACGCCAACATTACAGAGTCAAGACACTCTTCAAACTATCCATAATCAATCCTGAACCAGAAGCTAACAGCAGCAATGATGTGCTCGAATCAATACACATCCAACAACTCAAAGCTTTACACACTCATAATCCCAAGAGAACATTCTGCCCACAAAATGCTTTGGTGGGGAAATTGATTCCAAGTAAGTTTGGGGAATACCATAAAGAAGCACAGTCTTTGAGAAACGCCTTAACACGATTTTAGCCCTTCCACCCTCGCCAGCAACTGATATCGCCGGCGCTGAAGAATAAACGGTGAACTCCGATTATTGACGAAGGCTCGAGCGTTATGTGTTTGGATTTCAAACAGACTCAAAATGTCTGCCAGTGTCAACTGTTGGTGAAAGTACTAATAATGATTATTGATGGCATTGGTTGCTTTATTGCAATTAGTATTCAATCCAATGCTCTGTGATGCTAGTTCCTTTTCATTTAGCATGTTGTCACTTGATATAAAAGTTCAATGTAGGTTTATTTAAACTTAAATTGGTAATATACTTACGGAATGGTCCTGGATGCAAAACGCTTGGGAAGAACCAGAATTTGTAAATAGTTCTAATATTTTTTTGTAATACCCATCTTGCTTTTTTTTGTATGTATAAACATGATGTCCAGCATGAACTAGGAAAATATGCAAAAAAAAATTCTTATAAAATGTGAAAAGAAGAGAAAATATGATTATATTATTACTTAAAATGAATTCAACTGCTTATGCACCACCTGAAATATACATTTGAAAAATAAATGATGCAGCTTCATTCTGTGATGCATTGCGCAGCCTTTATTGTATCGCTCTTTAAGAAAGAAATAAGACTCCTCTCTTCATGAAAACTTATAATTAATTACTTGCACATTTACATGTTGTATTTGAATGTAAAGCTATATTAAAGCTTTGTATGATCTTACAAGCTACCTGTCTATACGATACACTCAGTCAGTAAACAATTAATTTTCAGTGGTCTATGATAAACCACTGTAAATCCATTGTCCACATTATTGGTATAAACTCTTCTCACTTAAACTGGATACTACCACCGAATACTCTCCTAGTACGCGCAATAGGGTTGTGTAATGCTGGAAAGACCCTAGATAATGCAACTGATTACCATCAGGGAAGATATCACACATCTCGATATAGGACTTCTATCACGAACAGCTTCACTCAAATGTCATGGAAAGTGCAGAGATGTGGCTATTAAAAGTTCCGTTTCATATAATTTAAAAAACCTTTACGAACAATAGTGCATGTATCAAATGAAATATCGAATGATAACCAAGAATGGAAAAATATTTTTAGTTAAGATGATATTTAAAAGATTTTAATGAAAAGAAGGAGGTCAAGTGAAAACAATGAACAATTTCAAGTATTACTAAATAAAAATTTATAAAAGTAATCTATTAAGTGTATTAGTAAAGTAACAATAGGAGAATACCTCAAGCTCGGATATTTCATTATCAACTTCGAAATTCCCAGTGAGGCAGACTGTTCGATTTTACTCAACTTCCTGCGCTTCCAATTGGCTTATCAAAACCGTAAACCCCTTCGCAAGTTGGGCGTCGGTACAATACTCACTTTTATGCAATCTCTGCATTGGGGCAATCACTATACAAATAATACAAAGGGAGTTCCTTTTAACTCGGTAATGAGATTAATTAGCATTTATTGAAGAGAGTAATGAAGGAGTGGGTGATCGCTTTCTGTTGTGAAGGAGTGGTGGTGTGAGGGGGGGGGTTGAGATTGCTCATCCCTTCCCTGAGAAACCGCAGGAAACGCGATTGACTATAGTTTGTATTTTTCGTCCCCGGCCCGTTGCTCCGTCAGGTGTGAGAATTGTTGTCTTGGAAGTGAAAGCGCCTCAGCATACAAGAGGGTTGGAAGGGGGTAGGAGGATGTTGTGGAAAAGAACAAACTAATATAACCCAAACAATGAACTAACCTTTTGATTTGGTTACAGGGTAGGTTTGTCGCTCGGCAAGGTAGGGAATTTCGTGGTAGAAAAGTTTTCTGTTTCGGCTAATGGGATTGATAAGTTATGTTTTTGCTTTTTGAACGGAAGGAGTGAAATTAAATCGTTTGGTGCTTTGTTTAAAGTCGTTTGAATGCATAAGAGGTTTCCGTTCTTAAATAAAAAAATTTGTTAGTGTTTTTAGAGATGGAAAAAAAGTTCAGATGTTTTATTAAAAATATCATATAAAATGCATCAATTAATTTTCAATTTTGCAATGAATGAGTACGTATTTTTGTTTTGAATGATCTTTTACAAGATAATAATGTAGCATAAACAAGACATAATTATCATGTGTTTAAAATCATTATGTTCAAGTTCTTTTAACATCATCAAATTTGAGAAGTCAACGAATTAAACTGTGAATGATAATATTTTCTTTTAAAACCATTAGAGTGTAGACACTCTTCAAACTGTAACGCATTCCATAATCAATTCCAAACCAGAAACCAACAGCAGCAGTGATGCCCTTCAATTAATACACACCGAAACCAACTAACCGGTCACTTTAGGACTCTACAAGAAAGCATTCGTCCGCAAATGCCTTGGGGGAAATTAATTCTAAGTGAGTTGGGGAATTAACATAAACAAGTTACAGTCTCCGAGAAACGCTCTTCAGCATGATTTGCTTCCTTAACTCCTATCGCCGGCGGCGAAGA
>BPLR01016571.1:0-39024 GCA_021605095.1 Caerostris extrusa | reverse complement strand
TTGTAACTCGGGGGCGACCCGTGCTGCAACATCTGCCTCACACATTGCCATCATCTTGGAATCGTTGCCAAAGCCTGGAGATGACACTCTGGGCGATTCCAAGTTCCTCGGATACTTCCAGCTGGGTACGTCCACATTCCAGTCGTCCGATACTCCTACCACGTAAAAATCATCCAATGCTTCCTTTGTGCCGCTAACTATGCGGTTATTGCACTGAAAGGCTTTTTAAAGGCTTAGAACAATTTTACTTCTTTGCCCATTCCTTATATACCTCTCTTACACTCCTCGTCATTGTGACGTACTCATCCATGCCATCTGTGGTTTCAAATTTTGCATTCTTCTTCAAGATGTGTGATAATTCTACAGGTGAAATTTTTATTTTAGAGTTCAATTTCTGTGTGATTCTGAATTATCCTTAATTTATGGACATGAGTGTAGTTATTATGTAGTTTGGAATATTTGATAGATCAAATCTTTGTTAACAACAACATGGTTTGTCGTAGAATTATTCTATATAACGCATCGAATATACATTTCTTCAGATAGTAGCATTTGTGGTTATATTTTAAAGTTTTCAGAAAATAATATTAGAGCACAGTTGCTTGAAATATTTGCATCAAGTTGTTTGTTTCCAACAACAACATTAGGTTAGACGTAGAATTATTCTAATCTAAAAGCATCAAAATTCCACAAATAAAATTCTAAATGTGAAATAAACATCCTTTCTATGTTTCGCAATGGAGTGATATTAAATTTCCAGACTTGAATATTTGAAATACACTGAAGTTAAAAAGAAACGTGAAACATTTGAAGCTTAAAGAATGTAAAACTTAATTTACAGACGTACCATAGATTATATCTACACAAACAGAACCGGCTTTTTAGCGTATTACCCAGTGAGGTAAAGATCCCACATAAATACACTATAACATCCTGCTACTAAATTAAATTAAGTGGTGAAACAGCTGTCTTTTAAACTTTCACAATTGGGCCAGCACCCACAGAGTTGAAAAATATCACTAACTTCTTGGTAAGAAACGGGTATTGATCTGTTTGCCACGAAATAGAATTTGTTTTCGTGTTATCCGTATCCTGAAGATTGATTACCGATTCCTTAACACACAGAGTTATTCTTCAAAGGAAATCTGCTGTGTGTCAGTAACAGCAAAAACCTCAGCCGCATCATTTCATTTAATCCCAAAAGTGAATGGAGTGGTGAGGAGGCAATGCAATGGTAGCTTGTCCTTATTTGTTGAGATCCACTGCCATGCCATGACATATATTTCTTTTTTATTATTTAGAAAATTTTATTTTTTTTTGCTGTTTAGATCAGTGGTATAGTTATAATAGTACTTAAGAGGAGAAAAATCATATTTAGCAAATAAATAATTAAAATGAATTTTTCAAAAATAATAAATATTTTTTTTATTTAATGAACAAAACTAAAATTTTTTTATCTAATAAATAAATAAACTTTCTCAAAAATAAATAAATATTTTTTCAATGAATAAATAAATAAAATTTCTGAGAAATTAATAAATAAAATTTTCAATATATGAATAAATACATTTTTCTATAAATAAATAAATAAAATTTTTCTAATAATAAATAAAAATAAAAATTTTCAAAATAAATCAACAAAAGACACAATACAAATTCACATTTCTTAAAAATTATTTATAAAATATACGTGCATAAGAATATTTGGTAAAATAAAAAAAAAAAAAATCCCTTCTATAGAAGCTTGTGTCCCTATACATTTCAGACAATGGTATTTTGTGAGTATACTTTAAAGTTTTCAGAAAATACAGATAGTTTAGCACAGTTGTTTGAAATATTTGGCATCAAGTTCTTTGTTTCCAACAACAACATCAAGGATAGACGTAGAATTATGTTAGTATAGTTTATCTTAATATCCAAAATGAAATTCTAATGTGAAATAAACATCCTCTCTGTGCCTCGCAGTGGAGCATATTAAATTTCCCTACTTGAACGTTAGAAATATACGATGTATAAAGGAGAAAAAAAAACATGAAACAGTTGATGCTTAAAGAATGTAAAACTTAATTTACAGACGTACCATCGATTGTATCTATACAAACAGAAACTGGCTTTTAGCGTATCACTCAGTGAGGTAAAGATCCCACATAAAACACTATAACATCTCCGCCACTAAATTAAATTAAGTGGTGAAACAGTTGTGTCCTTTTTAAACTTTCGCCAATTGGCCAGCACCGACAAAGTTTCTTTAAAAATATCGCTTCTTGGTAAAAACGGTATTGATCTCTTTGCACACGAAATGGAATTTGTTTTCGTGTTATCCGTATCCTGAAGATTGATTACCGATTCCTGAATGCATGCTAGAGTTATTCGCTGTGTGCTTGGGTAACAGCAAAAACTTTTAGCTGCATCATTTCATTTAATCCTGGGAGAAATAGTGTGGTAATGAAGATAGTTTGTCCCCTATTTACTGGTGATCCACTGATGCCATAACACATATTTCTTTTATTATTTAAGGAAGTGAATTTTTTTACTCTTAGATCAGTGGTCTAATTATAATCGTACTTAATAGATAAAAATCATATTTAATAGCAAAAAATATATAAAAAAAAAAAAAAAAAAAAAAAAAAAAAAAAATTCCAAAAAATAAATAAATAAATTTTTCAATTAATATAGAAATAACTATTTTTTCAAAAAAATAAATACTTAAAATAAAAATAATAAAAGCAATCACAGATATTAATTAAATCAGTGGTATAATTATATTAGTACGTAAGTTGACAAAAATCATATTTAATAGCAAAAAAATAAATAAATAAATAAAAATAAAAAATAAAAGAAATAAATAAATAAAAATATTCTATAAATAAATAAATAAATAAAAAAATTTTCAATAAATTAATAAATAAAAATTTTATCAATAAATAAATAAATATTTTTTTTTTAAATAAATGAAATTAATAAAATATTTTATATCAACACATAAGCCCATTTATTTGTATCGATTAATTTTTCTAGTAAGGAAATTTTTAAAACGGGAACTTGGTGTGAAGAGCAATTTTTGAAATGCAACAATTTTTCAATTTTTATATTAGAAAAAGTTTTGCATATTTTATTACTATTTTATTACTAGTTATTAGTAATTTATTATTTTTCTGTGAAATTTTGCATTCATATTAATACCAAGGAATTATATGAATCAAATAAAAATAATTATTTAAATATTGTAAGTTTTATTATGTAATAAGTACCCTTCAATCAAAGAAGTATTTATAAACACCGTGAAAATATTTACCTTTTTTTGGTAACTAACTAACTTTTTTTTAGCCTTTGCTGAGCATTAGGATGGAGGTTCAATCCTCTGGCGGCTTTGATGTAAATCACTCTTTCTAAAGACTAGTAGACTCGATGGTATTTATTATGTTCAACATCTTGCCTCCTGAGTCTGACTACCTGATGGGAATTTTTCTGGCATTTCTACAATACGATACGCAAATGCGGGATAGTTACTCCTAAAAGTTCTTCCTGAAGGCACTGCCCTCTTCTTCGGCGACACTGAACATTTGCTCCATCCCAACATGGGCTGTCCCCCTCTTCCATGAGGGATACAACAAAACAACTTTCAGAATATATCTTGCTGAATTATATGTAGTATATAATAAATAAAAAAAAATTACAAAAACATGTAATAAATAATTAAAATTCCAGAAAAACATTAATATATTTTAAGGAATAATTTTTCTTTATAATCCTAATAAATGGAAACATGCAGTTAGTTTAGAATGATTTGAATACAGTTAAAAAGTTTTTTGAAATAACAATTCCTAGAAGATCCCAATCTTTTAACTTTTAGCACAGGTGTTGCCAAAATTAACACCTGTAATAATAACTGCTATTACATTATGCCAGCTCATATCATAATGACATAGCATAGATTTGTTTCTGCATTTCTTAAAATGTTGCATTTATTATATCCAATAAATTTATATCCAATAAATTTATTGAAATCAGGAACAAGAATATTATAAGTAATCATATATATATATATATATATATGTATATCGAGTGTCTAGCTCTCTGTCGCTGAGTGCCATCAGGTTTCGGGATCGAGTCTCGACGTTGCCATGGATGTTTGTTTTGGTTTAGAATCCACTTTAGGCCGTAGGTCCTAGTCTCATATGATTGTAAGGGCGCACGAAGTTTCAAATCAGACTTCTACCTACCTTTTATACGTGTTTCTTCACAACAGAAGCTGCCGCCTCCTTCCCTTCCATCCATTAGATTATTCATGGGATGTCCGTCACGCACTGCAGGATGCTGAGTCAGACACAGTTCTATATATCTTGTATTGGTTAGCATTTTGCAGTTAATAATATTGCTAATTTTTACAACTTATTTGACATTGACTTAATATTTTCTCGGGTTTTTTTGTGGGGGTTAAGCAGTTTAAAAAGAATTCAGTGTAGGTTCAAAAGAATATTAAAAACTCTTTTAAAAATTAATTTTGTTTAAAATGGAAATGTCAGAAATTCGCTTTCGTGTGACCTCGGCATTGGAGCCAGCGCGAAACATTACTGGTGTATTTGACTGTAGTGTTACTACGCAGCAGTCAGTATCAAATTGGTTCGCCAAATTTCGTGCAAGTAACTTTGACGTCACGAATAAACCACGCGGTCTGCCAGAATCAAAGGTCAATAATGACGAACTAAATGTCACATGTGAGCCTGTCCCGTTTCAGAGTACGAATAAATTTAACATTGAAAGTTCGGTGTTAGCAAAACAAACAATATTAATTCATTGAGCTCAAATCGGTAAAATGAAAATTTGGATCAGTGGATTCCACACGAAGTGAATGGAATACAAAACAATAGAGTTCGGAAACTTGTTTGATCTTCGTCACAATTCCTGATTCAATTTTGAATCAGATTGTTATTTTTGAGGATAAATGGATCCAACATGATGACGATGTAGTGCATGGGGTATCTAATATGGTTTCATAAAACTCATCATCGTAACAGAAATATACTGCAACCAACTGGACGAAAAGGATGCAAAACCTATACAACAGGTCTGAGCTCGGTACAACAGGTTTTCCTGGTTTTAAGTCCGGGCGGTGCATAGGTGTTTGTGGTGGTTCGAATCCCTTTAAACCGTAATTCCTGGTCTAACATGATCGTGTGGGTTCGTGTTAATCCGTGGCTCACCTTCAAGCTCCACGCACCTTCTGTGTAGTGCTAGTGAGTAACGTCAGTGCAGCGCTTGCCTTAAGGCCAAGACGTGTCTAAGTGTTTGCCAGCTGCATAAGGAAAAAAAAGATCGGTAAACAGATCGACTCTTATCTTATTGCATTATAGCGTTAGACCACACTCTGCACAAATGTCTTTAGCAATACTACAGGAATTGTAGTTGGAATTGCTTCATCATCCTCCATACTCACCAAACCTAGCCCCCACTGACTAAAACTTATTTTCAATTTGGACAACTTTTTTTAATAGGAAAACAATTTAACTCCAACAATGCTGTAAAGCCGGCCTTCCTGGAATTCATTGACTTTTTTCAGTAGGAATTTATACCACAGATCTGAACAACATGCCTCTTAAATGGCAAACATTTATAAACAGTATGGACGAAAAGCTTGATGAATAAAATAAATATTTAAATTTTTATATTATAAACCAATTTTGCCTTCTTTTGCTATAAATTTCAGCTTTGACAAACCTATGTGTATACACACACACACACATATATATAATATACACACACACATATATATATATATATATATATATGTGTGTGTGTTTGTTCATTAGGCTAATTAGATTCTGGCAAATTGGACCTGGGACCTACAGTTTAACGTGGATTAAGAACCACTAACAAACATTCATGGGACCGCTAGGATTCAAACCGGAATCCTGCGATAGTAAATGTCAGACCGTAAATCAATTGGCCACCAGGGTGTAAGAGGACGGAAATTTGTTTTTGCCAAAATTAAAATTACAATTTTAAATCGTTGCTGACAGGGCTTCACCGAGTAGCTAGGCTTCAATGGTACCACCGATCGAGTTCTGGTGGTGCTAGCGTTTGCAATGTTTCGTCCACTTGAAACCATTAGGTCCCGCCTAACACGATTGTAGAGCGTTGCTGGCTATTGTTACTCCACGTCCGTAGCTTATCTTTAAGCTACACCCACCTCCTGTGTAGTGCTAAGTGAGTGACATCGGTTGAGCGTTTTCTTTAAAATATCAAAGACAACTGTCTAAGTGTTTGAGAGCTGCATTAGATCAATACAAAATAGTTGTTGACAATCACTGATGATGAATTATTATGGAAAACACAATTGTACATTAACTAAAAGAGTAAAATTTTGTTTAATTCTTATTTTAATAAAATTACCTTTTTACATTATTTTAGTAATATGTTTTTATTTTTTTACAATGTTTTTAAGATAACCCTGATTTTTTTTTCCATGTGACGTATTTTTTAACAATTTACGTGATATTACAATGAAATTACTTTAAGAAAAATATTATAATTGTATCACGTCATATTAAAAAATTACATTAAATTAAATTTACATTTTTAAATTATATTTAATTAAATTTATTTAATTAAATTTACATTTTAAATTATATTTAATTAAAACATACATTTATAGCAACAAAACAAAAACAAAAACAAAAAAGAAGAAAAAAACTTTACAGATATCTGCAGGGAAGTTTCTACATTTTACAACTTTATTCACGAAATAAACGAATACATGGTAAACAATTCCTACAAAGACAAATTTGTGTTTTCGATTTTTAAAGGTTGTTCAACTGGAAATGAACAACTCCAAAAACATGTATTTTATGTTTCAGAATCAAAGCTCCTTATCATGCAGCATTTTATTTTCCGGTCTTAAAAGTGAGAGCCAAAATATTCCGGGAAATAAATTTCCTAAAAAAAAAAAACTTTTATTTTTAAGTTTTCAATTCGTTTAACTAAAATCCATATTGAGAAACATAAATATTTCTTTTTACGCTAAAACTCATCTGTTGGGTGTAACCGCTAATTGGATTTAACCTGCACTTTTTCGTGAGCATAATATTGTGCGGCTTATAATGAAATGCGCCATTTAAAAAAAAATATTTTTCATTTTACGAAATTTTGTAAAAATGAAAATATTTTTCAATGAAAAGTTTGCAGTTCAGTTTTAAATAGTTTCCTTTAAAAATTAAAAATCTGCTTTCTTAAGGAAGAAATATTTTGCATATTCTATAATTTTAAAAATGCAATGCATTTAATAAAGTTATCCGTTTAAAAGTCTGCATTTAAAAAGCCTTATAGACGGACTCATGGCACAGTGATAGCTAGCTTTCAGGAGGGTTGTAGCTCAAAAGAAGGAATTCGTTGTAGGTACTACTTTAAGAAACGAGTCGACTTGATGGCGACTCAGTGGTAGAAGTCACCATTATGTAGCACATACTACAACACTATATAGAGTACACTATACTATACTAGATTACATCACTGTGCCTGGAGCCGAGTTATCCTTTACATTTTGTGAATAATGTGGGTGAGAAGCCTAACTGTCCTTTGTGACGCTCTACTGTCATATGAGACCGGCACCTACAGCTTAAGGGAATCCGAACCACTAACAAAAACCCATACCACCGCCAGGATTTGAACCTGAAGCCTGTGGCATTAAAGGTCAAAGCGTAAATCAATTGACCACCAGTGTGTAGGACGAAGCAAACATTTTTTTTTTTTTTAAAATTAAAATTGTAATTTTAAATCGTTGTTGACAATTACTGATGATGAATTATAATGAAAAAAACAATTTTATATAAAAAAAAATGTAAAATTTTGTTTAATTCTTTTAATAAAATTATCTTTTTCATAATTTTAGTAATATACTGTTAGTTTACAAATATTTTTAAGATTTTTTTCCATATTTTTTTAATAATTAACGTGATATTTTTAACAAAAAATATCATGATATCTAGCATGTCATATTAAAAAAAAAAGAAAACTAAATTGCGCATATTTAAAAAAAAAATGTTAGGTATAAAGGAAGATTTTCAATTTACATAAAAAAGAATCACCGATTATTTAGAAAACTAGTTTTAAAATAATTTTCAGTTTAAATAATATTTATTTAAAACATATTTATTTATTTTTCTTTTGCTATAAAATAAAAAAATAAATAAATAAAAATTCATATATTTCTGCAAGGAAGGTTCCACATTTTACAACTTTATTCAAAGAGATAAAAGAATAGACGGTAAACATTTCCTACAAAACGCAAATTTGTGTTTTCGATTTTTAAAGGTTGTTCTACTGGAAATGACTAACTCCAAAAACATGTATTTTATGTTTCAAAATCAAAGCTTCTTATCATGTAGCATTTTATTTTCCTGTCGCAAAAGTGATAACCAAAATATTCGCCGAAATAAATTTTCCCAAAAAAAAAAAAAATTTGTTTTTAAGTTTTCAATTCGTTTAACTAAAAGCCATGGTAAGAAACATAAATATTTATGTTGCGCTAAGACTTACCTGTTTGGCGTGCCGCTAATTGGTTTTAACTGCACATAATATTGTGCGGCTTATAATAAAATGCGCCCTTTGAAAAAAATTATTTTCATTTTACGAAATTTTGTGAAAAGAAAATATTTTTCGATGAAAAGATTGCAGTGCAGTTTTAATTAGTTTTCTTTAAAAATTACAACCTGCTTTATTAAGGAACAAATATTTTGCATATTCCATAATTTTTAAATGCAATATATTAAATAAAGTTATCCGTTTATAAGTCTACATTTAAAAAAGCCTTATAGACGGACTCATGGCACAGTGATAGATGGCTTTCAGGAGGGTTGAAACTCAGAAGATGGAATTCCTTGTAGTTACTACTTTAAGAAACGAGTCGACTTGATGGTGGCTTAGTAGTAGAAATCACCATCAAGTAGTACATACTACAATATTACACTTTACTACACTACATTACATCACTGTGCCTAGAGCCGAGTTGCCCTTAACATTTTGTGAATAATGTTGGTGAGAATTCCGACTTGCCTCTGTGCCGCTCTACAGTTATATGAGACCGGCAACTATGGCTTAAAGTGGAATCTGAATTACTAACAAACACACATGCCGCCGCCAGGATTCGAACCTGAAGTCTGTGGTACTAAAGGTCGGAGCGTAAATCAATTGGCCACCAGTATGAAGGAGGAAGGAACTTTTTTTCGAAAAAAATTAAAATTGTAACATTAAATCGTTGTCGACAACCACTGTTGATGAATTATAATGAAAAAAAAAAAACCCAAAAAAGAATGATTTATAAAATAAATGTGTAAAAGTTTGTTTAATTCTTATTTTAATAAAATTATCATTTTATTATTTTAGTTATATACTTTTTTTTACAATTTTTAAGATAATCCTAGTTTTTTTTTTTTTTTTTTGGATGTGTTTAAAAATTAATAAAGAAATTATATTAGAAGAAAATTACCTTAAGAAAAATATTATAATTTTATCTAATATTTCATAGTACAACATGAAAAATTATATTGGTCATATTTGATAAATTGTGGCCTGATCATCCTGCTAGCTATAAAATAATTTTCATTTTAAATAATATTTATTTATAGCAAAAAAAAAAAAGAAGAAAATAACGAAAGAAAAAGAAAAGTAGAAAGAGAAACTTGTTAGACTTTCTGCAAGAAAGGTTCTATATTTTACAACTTTATTCAAAGAGATAAAAAGAATACATGATACACATATCCTACAAAGACAAATCTGTGTTTTCGACTTTTAAAGGTTGTTTAACTGAAATGAACAACTCCAAAACATGTATTTTATGTTTCAGAATCAAAGCATTTTTCATTTTCCAGCCGTAAAAGAGATAGCTAAAATATTCGCGAAAATAAATTTTCTAAAAAAAAAAATTTTATTTTTAAGTTTTCAATTCGTTTAAAAAACGCCACGGTGAGAAACATAAATATTTCTGTTATACTAAAACAGGTCTCTTTGGCGTACAGCTAATGGGATTTCCCTGCACCTTTTTCTTGAGCATAATATTCTGCGGCTCTAATAAAATGCGAAATTTAAGAAAAAAATATTTTCATTTTACGAAATTTTGTAAAAATGAATATATTTTTTCAATGAAAATTTGCAAATCAGTTTTAAACAGTTTGCTTTAAAAATCAAAACCTGCTTTCTTAAGGAACACATATTTTGCATGTTCCTTTTTTTTTTTTTTGGCTCAATGGCAACGCGCGCCGCTGGTGAACATTAGGGCAGAGTTTCAATCCGCTGGCGGATTTGTTGTAGACAGAGTTTCAAAACACGAGGAGACTGGATATTATTTTAAGCTTTTTAGGCATAGTGAGTTGCTTCGTCGTAAATTGTAAACTTTAAATGGTTTTCTTAGTTCCCAAATTTTAAACCCTTTTAAGCTGTCAGCTTATTTTAGTTCGTATTTCAAAATTTATTTTACTGACAACTACACATATACGAAAGCTTGAAATTCACTTTGAAGATTATTAATGAAAATTAATGTTTAAAATAAATTGGTTTAGCCATTTATACTTAAGAGGGCCTGATGGGCGAGTGACTTGGGCTTTGGAATTTCGTATCACTGGTTTGTGGTTCGAGTACCTGCATTGTAATGGATGTTTTAGTGGTTCGGGATCCGCTTTAACCGGTAAATTCCGGTTTAATATGACTGAACAGTGTTGGACTTACGTCTGGCAACCCTACCTCGTAAAAAGCATCGTTATGGAGCCAAGTCAGACTTCTACCTACTACATCACAATGAAGACAGTCCCCTTTATTTCAACCAGCACAAATAAGCAACCAGCAACAACAAAAACAAATAGGGATGTTTCTAGTTATATTATAGTTATGTTATGTAGATTAGTTATGTTTCTAGTTATATATATTATCAATATGTACAATATTAAGCTTAAGAAAATCTTCCATAAGCTCGTCTATTTTGTTATAGGTAATGCAGTAACAACATTCTTTAGTAATGCATACTGTGTAGCTCTGAATCTTACAAATACGCAGTAAAATACAACTGTATGAAATATCTGCCCTCAAGAAAAAATAATGATCTAGATGTTACTGTTGATTAAGTGGGTGAAGCAGAAACATATTTAAAATTTTTTTTATTTTTTTAATTACTAATACATAAAGAACATAACTTTTCAGATATTTTCAAAATCATCTTTTCTTCTTATTTTTTTTTACTAGATGTGATAAAAAAGTATTATTTAGGTTAGTGTTTTTATTCATATTATTTAATTCAGATAGAAATGTTAGTAAATAAAATTACTAAAGGAAAACGAAACCAACTTCGAAGATAATTTATCATACTTAAAAATAAAAAAAAAAAAGAAATACAAGAATAATTATACACATATAAATTAAAGTTTTTTTTACTTACATAGAGATAAAAAAGTAAATTTTTTAAGTTCTTTTTCTAACTACAAACTCATTAAACTTCTTTTGTATCTCTTTCACCAGTTCGGATTTGTTTCGTAATCAATTTTCAAACCAGCTAATTCCGTTCTTTTGTCCTTTCAAACAAACCAAGTTATAATTATCGATTTAACATTAAGCTCTTTTTTATTATTTTATTATTATTTTCCATTTCTTTCTTTCTCACAGTTTTAACAAAAATTGAAAGGTCAGATAAGAAAGGACATCTTTCATCCTTTCTCACCGGAAAAATCCTATTCAATACAATAAAACCCAACCGGGCAATAATGTCCTTTCCGCTCCAGTTCCTACGTCGGAAATGGAATCCAAGATGGTTGAGGAGACTGAGACTATGAACAAAACTTCTCTAAAAGTTTTATTTGATTTAGTTATTATTAAATCCATTTAGATTTTTTTACTCTTGACTATTATTGGTTGACACAGAAAAAGCGTTGTTTATGTTGTTGATGATTAAGGTACACGAATATCTTGAAAATGCTATTTTCGACCAAAATATTGAAATGCTTGTATTTTAAGCTTTCTAAATATCTTCACAGTTTGATTTTATCTCTTTTAGAACTAAAGTTCTGTTAGTTTATAACAGACAGACAAATGGAGACAAATTTTTAACCGAAGTACGATTTTCTTAACCGGAAATGATAGTTTCAATATGTTTTTTTCATTATTTCCTAAATACTGACTGTAAAACTTCTTCTATTATAAATAAAAGCATTAAATAAGGTTTTTTTCATTTAGAAAAGTTAAAATTGTAGGTATCACTTGATCTGATAAAAATTTGGCTGCAAATTTTTGTCTGAAAGTTTGTTTGATTTGCTGTTGTATGTTATTATAGAAATCTCTACAGTAATTAAATTTCCCATTTGTTTTGTAATATTTTCATCCTAAAAATAATAAAATATATTTTTTTTGGAAGAAAAGATAAATTTTAAAAATTAGAATTTGTATAAAATATATTGAATGAAATCTTACTGTTGGAACTTTCTATGTTTAAAGTAAATCAAACTTGGAACTTTCTATGCTTAAAGTTTGTCAACATTTTTAAAGGATGTATGTTGCGATCTGTTATTTCAAACACTGTGAGATGTATTTGATTAAGAATTCAAGAATGAAATGTGAGCTATAAGATAAAATAATACAGATAATACAAGTTAAAGAATGTTTTTTGAATTTTAACAGTTTTTTTTTTATGATATGATTTTCTAAAGATTTAAAGGATTTTATTATAACTGCTGCAAGCTGAAAATCAAAGACATTTTATTTCAAAAACTTTTGTTTTTGAATAATATAGAATTGGAATTATAAATTTCAGTGATTTAAATAATAATCGGAGAAAAATTATGGTTTGAAGATATTTAAAGAAAAACCTTAAACAAAAAGGAGCTAAATAAATTAATGCTATAATAATAAAGGAGATTTATTCGCGATACTTAATTTTCTACAATACATCTTTTTTTGGCGGAACAACGTGTCCCGGGTTCTGCTAGTATATATATATATATCCAAATCAGAATACAAATGATAAATCAAACCTTTTCATAGACGTGACTATTGTATTAAATAAATAACACTTAGATAAATATTCTTTATTAAAATTTAATTAACTTTTAATTACTTAAACTATTTTGAATAACCTTATAAAAATTTTATTCGTTAAAACATTTTATATATATTAATATTTGGTTTGTTTTATATTCATGAGACCATGAGACATTCATTTTATTTCATGAGACTTTTTTTTAGTTCTAAATTACTATTTTACAAAATAATAATAATAAATAAAAAACACCTAGTGTCTGAAATGATATGTTTCATGAAGAAAGCAAAAATCAACAAAAATAAATGACAATTTTTTTTTTTCTAGTTACTATTTATGTATACAAAATAGGTCAGAAAAAGAACTTTTTTACGAAAGATGTCTTCATTTATAATCACTCCCTTTGGATCGTGTCCAAAAAGTTCAACGCCATCTAAGGAAATGAAATTCTTTTCAAAGAGTTGGTCGATTTCTTCAGCAAATGTTCTTTCATAAATTCCAAGATGTTAGATCCTCATCTCGAACTATTAGTTTCAGTCAGAAAATGAGACAGATAAATTGTTGGTTTTCTTTTGTAAGTGTCACATCTGATAATCTAGGGTCATATTTTACCAAGATTTGTACAATGCATAAAACATCAATTTTATCTATTTCATACCTTAACAAAAAAAAACCTTAATATATTATATTTAAATGTTACTCCAACTGAGGTATTTAAACAACTTTTAACTAGAATTTAGAATTGTAAAAGTAGTATATATTTAAATAATGATTAAAGTATTGCTTGCAATTTCACAACATAAATTCGTTAAATGTTGTATGACGACACAGATAAAAAAAAATGGAATCCATACATTTTGAATTCATATGCAATTGTTTCAGAAAATTCAAAAGGGAATTTTCAAAGAAAACTTGGCGAGTTTACTCTTAAGTGATATATTCTTGCGATTTATGTAGATGAAAAACATATTGTATCAAATGAAGTATTCAATATAATGAACGACAATTTATTGAATATTCAAGTGAATAAAGAAAAAAATAATAAATTATATTAATACATTACCATTTAAGCATGGTATCATTATATTAGGTTGGTGCGTAATTATCAGGCGTTTATTTGACGTGCTGATTTTTAATAAAAATTTGCAATATTTTATATATTCATGAATGAAAATATCCTTCTACTTTTAGGTTGACAAAATGCGTGTTGATTATCATACTCATATTCGTCGTTTTATGCTGTATCACTTTGAGAAAAGATGGAAAGCAGAGCAATCATTTCGTGATATCAACGAACATTTCGGTGAGGGCACAATCAGAGAATGTCGATGCAGGAAATGCTTTGCCCGTTTCAAATCTGGCGACACTGGCTTGGAAGATAAGCCAGGAAGAGGTCGACCATCGGATTTCGAAGATCAGACACTTTTGACAGCCATGGAAGGGGACGAAAGCTTGTCAACTCGAATGCTGGCCGACAACTTCAATATGTACCGTTCAGCGTTCAGCGTCTCATAAAGCTTGGAAAGGTATGGAAATAGGCTGGATGGATCTTCCACGAACTCAGCAACAACAATAAAGCCAAACGTGTCCGAATTTTCAACGAAACGAGCGGGGTCCGTTTCTGAAGGATCTTGTCGCTGGGGATGAATCACGGCTTCTCTTCAAAAACCTCAAAGGAAGAAGGTCTGCGTTTCGCCAGGAGTTTCACCAAAAGGAATAAAGAAGGACGTGTACTGTTAAAAGGCAATGTGGTGTGTTTGGGGGACAGAAGCGGAATCATCTATTGGGAAATCCTCTTAAACGGGATTTGTAATTGGTGGAATCAATCCAAAAATGAGCGTGAGTATGATTATCGAAACGCAATTTTATAATCTAAAAGTAGATGGATATTTTCATTCATAAATTTAAAAATATTGTAAATTTTTATTAAAATATAACATGTCAAAGATACGCCTGACAATTATACACGAAATATTATCTTATAAAAGTTATCTAATAAAGTGACATCATTATTCAATCCAATCCCTATATTTATCTTTCCCCAAATGGGGAAAGATGGACTGGCAGGAACTATCATAGATAAAGAATACATTTTTCTTCTTCTAATGCAGCTGGCAAATAGACAGTGATTTTTCGCCATAAGGGCTGCACCGATGTTACTCACTTTGCTACTGCACCGATGTTACTACCCAGGTGGCGCCTGTAACTTGATGGTAAGCCAGGGACGCGGAGTAACAATGCCCCCTCAGCGCTCTACGATCCTATTAAGACCGGGACCTACGGCTTAAAGTGGATTCCGAACCACTACAACACCCATGGGCAAAGCCGGGATTTGAACCCGATACCTGTGGTACCGAACGCCAGAGGATAAAGAATACAAAGAAATGCTAGGTTTTTATAGTTTTTGCAATACGCGGTTTCCATATCAGGAGAGCCCCTCTCTGAAATCATCCTTAATATCGTTTCACCTCAAAATAGTGAAACTTCATACTGTACGTAATAGCTCACGACTTCTGCCTCCATGAGAATTGTTTTAGAGTGTCAGTCTGAACTTCGGCTTTCTGCAGGTATGGCAAGCTCTGAGCATGTCGAAACGTAAATATTTTTGCCTGTAAATGTGTCACTCTAAGTTGTTAATAGCTGTGAATTATATTATTATTATGTGTTGTATTCCTTTGATCTCTTAAAAAGCATTATGTAAATAAATATTAGTAGTTGAATTTTAGTCTTCTTCTTACAAGAACTGTGTCACCAGGTAGTATTCAGCAATTCTGTTGAAATAATTGAATTTTTTAATCTTCTCTCGACATACAAAAGAAATTTGAGTTAGCCGAGGAAATTTGGGTGGTATAGTTTTATTTTTTATTGTGTACCTTGTACTATAAGAAAAATTTTGAACATTTAGAACATTTTAAAAAAATGACTAAAGCAATTTTTTTAATACTATATTGAAACAATATATTGATACAATTTGTTAAATCAAAAGAAAAATTTTTTTAAATTATTTATTTTTTAATTTCTCATAATGTAGTAGCATATAACTTTAGAATATTTTTATCCCCGTCACAAATACCATAGATATATGTAGAAAATCAATCAAAAATTTTATTATTCAAGTTACAAATCTAATTTAAAAATGATGTTGAATAAATCTTCATTAAAATATTTTAAAGAAAGTATATTGCTACAATCTTATTACTAAATCTCACCAGTTCTTATTAAAGGAACCAGTTCTTACTATAGGGTATTTTCCCTTCAGTTTACCATGTTCATTATTTAACATATCAGCTAAATTAACTCTGATGACAATTCACCAATTCATTAACCTTCTATTGATTCAATATACAAATGAGTATGCTAAAACAAACAAGGACACAATGATTTCCAACTAATTTTAACCAAATAGATTGATTTTTGTGGAACTCGAATATTATTTAGTTAGGTAATTAAAATTGTAACAAAATCGTATCAGTTTAGCTTATTAATATTTATTAGTTAAATCGGTATTTGCTCCAGAATTATTGAACATATATGTGTAACCATTACGTTTTACTAATTTTAATTACGGTGACAAATACAAAATAATTCCATTATTTCAATACTAATATGTTTTGAAACTAAATGTATTTAAATGGTTAGTATTATATCAATGCATGACAACAGTGTTTCTAGTTTTAATATAGAGGTTGTATCTAATATATCTGGCAAAATCTAAAGGTTGGTAGAGTGTACTTTAATCAGAATATTTTGTGATGGAACCCTATGCTAAAATGGTACGTGTAAATGTTAACATGCAAGGAAGATATGAACAACTGGTAAATATAAAAGTCAAAAGAAACAAACTTTTAACAACTCAACTTTTTACAAAAAGTATTAGAAAGAGCAATTATCAACAGTAATTCCAGATTCACAATGGCGGTGCATGTATTAGATTATATTAACGAAAATATTAGGTATTGCATTATACAAAATATACCAACTGCAACCAAATATTTTACCATTAGATTTTCATCAGACTCAAAGACCATTTCGTGTACCATACTCTAATGTGGCACATAAAAATAATTCCATGTATATCAAATCTGATGATGAAAATGTGTGCAAGGAACCTGCCTTCATTCAATGTTTGTTGTACAATGTGGGCCGTAATTAACGTTCATGTAATTCTTAACGTTCCTACTAAAGTAAACTGGAATCCATACTGACATAATGATATTTATAGGCATAAAGTTGGAAAAACATCGGGAAAATGTAGAAATATGCCATACACGTGGCCAAGAAATCTGCGTGGCATATTTGACATTTATTATTTACACAAAGTCATTTTTATTATGTCAAAGTATTTTATTATGTACACAAAGTCATACACCGCCAATGTGAATCTTGTATTGTCTTTGGCTGCTCCATTTTACTGTAAAAGGCTTAATAAATGTTTGGACTTTTGTTGTCTTTCTTGTTTAACTGTTGTTTGTATCTTCCTTACATGTTAGAACTTAAACACGGGCTATTTCCTCACTTATATTCTATTATAAAATCTGCTCGATTCTCTCTACCTGAAATTACATTGTTTTTTTGCTCGGTATAAGATTAAAGATTAAAGACATCTTTTATTCCAGTACTCTTTGGCGAGTTCAATACAATGGAAAAAAATCAATTTTAAATTAATTTTTAAAAAGAATCCATATTAAAATAATTATTTACAATATTTTAATAGTTTATTGAGTAGTTTATTTTAGAAGACATTTTGTATGAAATCTTGTCGTGTAGATGTATAGTAATTCTATGTAGTTGTTTGATATAGATGTGGTTCAATAAATTGTTTCTCAAGGTGAGCAGGTTATACTTAAGAGAAGAACTTGCAATCAATGAAAATAATGGTTCCCGTATTTTTGATTTCAGTTCTGTTTGTTCATAGACCTTACAATTATCCTTTTGTTTTTATTAAGAACATTCTTGTCATCCATTATTTGTTTTATTCAGAAAATTCAGTCTGGAAAATTAAATGTGCTTTTTCATTGTAGATTTGGAGAAGAAAATTTGAGTCAGGAAACATCGATGTGATATTCAAACAATCGGATGATTACATGCCACATCAACATTTCAATGTCCATTTGTTTTATAAAAGTAGCATGTATAAGAAATATATTTTAAAGACTTAAAAATAGTTCTACAAATATTAGAAAACCAAACGGCACTTGTTGCATCAAAATGGTTTATTTCTGAGGAAGACATTGTAACAAAGGGTAAAATAATTTGTAAACACGTTAGAGAAAAAAAAAAAAAAAGCATTCGTATGAATTAAATAGTTTATTGACGATTTAGATCAAATGATTTGAAAAGGTGAGAGGTATTAATGTACTGGCCATAACTTGTTCCATTGTGCTGTCAAACCATTGTGTTCCTCTTTCTAATATTTCTAACATACTTCAGCTTATTTTATGGTAAATAAACAGAAGGTAGTTTAGAGTTTAGGAATTAAAGAAACACCACCTAGTTATTAGTCTTTTTAAGGATCATTTTCAGACGGATTTGCAGTGTGGACTTCTTAGATTCAGCCTGCCGTGCATGCATGCTCGGGTTTTCAAATTAGTCGTTAGATCATGCCACCAGCAAAATCTCACCGAAACAAAATAATGAACTGTATAACTACAGCAATACTTCACATAATCTGCATTCGAACAGTTCGAATTTATTATAGTCCTGTTTTAAACATTAAAAAAATTAAAGCTATGTGTTATGATATTTCAATTTTTCTCTGAATTTTATATTTGTATTGTATATATATGTATGCACCTTAGTATGTATGGTATATACACTTTTTGGTATTTATATATGTACGCTGCATATGTACCTTGGCAAAAATGTAAACTCGCCATTATATTTTGATTGTTTTGTTTTCAAAGAATTAACAGCAAACAATATGGAAACATATTGTCTTAGTCACAATAGAGAACAATATCCAACATTGTACAACTGATTTTATTGGATTTTAAATACATTTTGCTGATGTAACTAATACCAGAGTAGAAATTGGATAACAACTTGGTTTCAAAGAGTTAAATTCTGTTAATTAGATTGAGCACATTGAATGAAACATTAATGTACTGGATATAAAATCATTTATTAACATTAATTAATAGTGAATTTATGAAGAAGAGGTAACAGCTTAGGCCTTGCAAAAAGTATTGAAATGTCTGAAGGATAATTATCAGTTGAACAGCTATATTAAAAATAAGGCATTGATTGGAAACTTGTGACAGCATTTTAAGGAAGTTGATCCCGATATAAAAACCCTTACAATTCCATAAGTAAAACGATGCAGTTCATCCCAATGTCTTCTCCGTTCATAACTAAATTTTCCTATCTGTTTTTAAGCTTTACAGAATTGCAACTTTCAATCCAATCACGTCATCAAATTACTCGACAATCAACTATAAACTGTTTTCAACAGCATTTTAACAATTGATTCATCTGGACTTCAGGGCCCATTGGTTTTACATAGAATAAAAAAGCAGATTCTTTAGCAAAATCAAAACAAACACTACTATTTTTTTATTGGATACCTCGGAGATAGTCACAACAAATAGGCAAAACAGTGGGAAAGAATAAAATAAGCTGAAGAATTAATTCATTTAAATAGACTTAAACTGTCTTATCGACTTCTTTCTCTACTAATCGGAAAAAATAACCAATCTATTTCAAGCCTTTGATGAATATGTTTTCTAGATTTCATACAAAAACATATTCATCAAAGGCTAATATATATTGACCCATAGATTTCGCCTACTTCCATCCTTAACACCTTTATATCCATTCTGCAAAATACCAGAAACTATAGAACGCATTTGTTTCCATGCATGGAATATGTAGAGTTAAGAAAACAAGCTGCAAAACCCTTTCGTATTCTTGGATTTTCGATTTCTCTGAGGACACATATTTTAAAACTATAACAATACTTCAATTTCAGAGAAACATCTAGTAGTCTGGTAAGCAACAGGGAATACCAACCTTCTTTTCTAATGTACTTTTTTTCTAGTTATAGTTGTAGTATATTATTCTGTCATTGTATTATAGTGGTCTACTAGACCAACTACTACTTTCATTTATACTTTTTTTCCACATCTATTTATCTTACTTATTTTCTTTCGGTTGCTTTAAATAAAGTGCAACGATTCTTTTCTTTAAAAATTGTGTTTGTGACCAACACAGAGGCAGTCACATTTGGCAAACCATCATGGTTTCATGAACTTCGAGTTTCATAATAGTTCGATAATAAATGTTCAATTTTCATCAAAGTGTCTCTCGTATTTTAACAATATTTGAATAAATTGAGATAAAGCAGTATTAACTAGCACACATCTGATAGTTATAAGTCCAGTCAAGTTAAATACAGTTCATTGCTAACAAAAATATAAGAAGATGAAAAAAAATTATGCAGGCATCAATATTGCAGTTATTAGAGAATAAAAGAAAAATTTTCATTTGTTAATTTAAGGCATTTAAATTGATTATCACATTTAACTTACTAAAAATAAACGACACAATTTTTGCAGTTAATTAATAGTCCTTAAATATGCTTAAATCAAATTTTAGGCAAAAATAGTTTGGAAAATCAGCTTGACTGTTGATCTAAACTATGTGGAAGGTATTGTAATAATTTAGTGTATGTATTTTATTCTATGAATCTATTTCTATTCTTTATATTCTTTATTATTTTTCTTTTTATTTCTTTATCTCTATTTACTTTTTTTTTTTTTTTTCCACATTTATACAACTTACTTATTTTCTCTTTATTTCTTTAAATAAGGTGCAACTATTATTTTTCTTCTAAAGTCATGTTTGTGGTCCAACATAGAGGCATTCACATTTCACACACCATCATATATTCATGAATTTTGGATTTTTATAGTAGTTCGACTAAAAATGTACAATTTTCAGGTAAGTGTCTCTCTTATTTTAACAGCATTTTGATAAACTGAGATAAAGCAACATAACTTAGCATACATTGTAAGAGTTACAAGTTAGCCAGTTGTCTTTTTGCTACAAAAAGTATGAAGATAAAATGAAAAGGAGAAAAATGTGCATATATCGATATTGCATTTTTAGAGAACAAGAGAACAAAAAAACTTTGCAATTCATGTTTATTTTTGTTAATAATATTTTAACTGATTGTCTGTGGGAGAGGTATTTCTGTAATCATTTCGGGTATGTATCTGAATCTATAATACTAATTGAACAAAAGTCTTACTGTAATAAAACAAAATTACTTTGGGAGATATTTTTAGCTGTGACAAGTATCTCATACATGGGCCTGAATGGCCGAGTGGCTAGCGCTCGGTACCACAGGTTTCGGGTTCGAGTCCCGGTGGTGCCATGGATGTTGTAGTGGTTCGGAATCCACTTTAAAAAGTAGGTACCCGGTCTAACATGATCATAGAGCGTTTTCGGGGCATTGTTACTCCTCGTCCGTGGCTTATCTTCCAAGTTACACGCGCCCCCTGGGTAATGCAAAGGGTAACGTCTGTGCAGCGCTTTTGCCAAGGCATCAAAGACAAGTGTCTAAGTGTTTGCCAGCTGCATTAGAACAAAAAAAATGTATCTCATACATAATAATAAACGCAACAAAGAAATACCAGCGAATATTTAAAGGTTCCTTCTTTCGCTTAACGATGTCATCAAATGCAGGGTTGATAGATTAGCCCCGCAGAGAACCGGTCTCATTTGGGGTTGAAGAGCCTGACACATTCCTTTCCTGAGTGAATGTGTTGAACAAGACCACGTGCCTCCAACTAAAACTAAGTAAACTTTTCTGAATTAAACTAATACTTTGAAATAAACAAAACAACTGAAACATTAGATAAACACGATAAAAATTCAATTACAGGCTGGTAGAATTTGTATCCTTTAATAAATTTACATTTAATAAAAGTATCAAATTTTATTAAAAAACTTTAATGTTCTAACTTTTGAAAAAATCCGATTGTTTATAGAATGCCTTACATTCCGAGATTCTGTTCAGAAGAAATTCTTGTCTTGTTTACAAAAATTATTTGCGTTCTTTTCTACATTTTATTCAGTATTTTCGGATTCCATTCAAGAGTGTTATTCCCAAATGTGTTATCTCCTAATTTTGTTGGTTACTTACTTCACGGGCCGAAGCTTAATTGAATCTCCAACAACAAAAATGATCTTCCCGTCTTTCTAAATGAATGCCAGGCATGCAACACATGCGTCACTTTCTAAATTAAATCTTTGAGAAGGCATCTTCAACATCTTTCGGCCGACATTAAGAAAGTTTTTTTTTTTTGTCCACTGCATTTTATTTCTTAAGTTTGCTTCCATACCTCAATCAGAGTGATAAATTCTTACGCGAAATTTAATTACTCCGCAATTCAGAAAAAGTTTGCTTTGTTTTAGTTGGTGGCACGTGGTCTTGTGCAAAACATCCACTCAGGAAAGGAATATGTCACATCATCAACCCCAAATTAGACCCGTTCTCTGCGGGGCTAATCTATCAACCACAATTTTGAAATGCCATACTTTAAAAAAGACTACTTTAAACACTGTTATGTGTTTGCTGTGTTCACCATCTTGACTGATAAATCGTGTGAGATACTTGCAACGGTTAAAAATATCTACTAAAGTAATTTTGCTTTATTACAGCAAGACTTATCGGTAATTAGTTTTATGGAATCAGTTACATGCAATAGATGGTTACAGAATATATGTCGAATAACCAATATATTCAGTCCCACCGATTTTTCAAATATTTTCATAAATCGGGCATAAAGACGATTTAAACATATACTATATACTACTATACTATTAACTAACTGCAAAAGTGTACCGTTTATTTTTAGTAACTGGAACGAGATTAATCAGTTAAAATGTCATTAAAAATAAACATGGATTGTAATTTTGTTTTATTCCCTAAATGCTGCAATATCGATATGTGCTTATTTTCTTCTTTCATTTTTTTTATCTTCATAAATTTCTTTGTAGCACTGAACTGCATTTAACTTGACTTCACTTTACTTGTAACTCAGATACGCTAGATAATGCTACTTCATCTCAAAAGTCTTTTTGATGAAAATTGCATAAACATAGTCAAACAACTATAAAACCTTAAATTCATGAATCCAAGATGATCTGTCAAACATAGACTGTTTAATCTATATTTTGAATTAAGTAATATTTTAGCATGATAATCATAAAAATTAATAAACATTTTTATTGAAAAATAGTTTTAAAAAATTGTAAATTAACATAAATGCATTTTTTTCTCTAATAAGAATTAGATCTGTTATCATTTCGTGTATGTATCTGATTTAATAAAACTAATTACACAAAAGTCTTACTGTAGTAAAAGCAAATTTACGTTGGGGGTTATTTTTAGCTGTTACATGTCTACAACACAATTATTCAGATGAGAGAAAACACAACAAACACATACCAGCGCAATGTTTAAAGTTGCCTTCTTTTGCTTACGATGTCATTTAAATATGCATGGTTGATAGATTAGCCCCACAGTGAACCGGTCTAATTTAGGGTTGAAGATTCTGACACATTCCTTTCCTGAGTGGATGTGTTGCACGAGACCACGCGCCTCCACTAAAATAAAGTAAACTTTTCTGAATTGCGAGAGTAATTAAATTTCACGTAAGATTTATTACGCTGCTTGAGGTATGGAAGAAAACTTGAGAAATAAAATACAGTGGGCAAAAAAAAAAAAAAATAATAATGTCAGCTGAAAGATGTTGAAGATGCCTTCTCAAAGATTTAATTTAGAAAGTGATGCATGTGTTGCATGCCTGCCATTCATTTAGAGACGGGAAGATTACTTTTTTGTTGTTTGAGGATTAATTGCTTAACCCTGTGAAGTAAGTTACCAAACAAAATTAGGGGAGAAAGTACAGATTGGGAAAAACATTCTTGAATGGAATTCGAAAATACACAAATAAATATGTAGGAAAGAACGCAAATAATATTTGCAAACAAGACAAGAAACTCTTCTGAGCAGATTCTCGGAATTTAAAGCATTCTTGCCGACAATCGTTTTTGCTTCCGAACTTAATTTCCTGAACTTTAACAAAATTTGATACTTTTTATTAAAAGTTAATAGATTACAATGTTACAAATTCTATTAACCTGCAATTGAATTTTTATCGTGTTTATATAATGTTTTTCTTTTTTATTTCGCTAATTTTTGTGTATTTTAAAGTATAAATTATACGAATTTTACAAATACAAAAAGGACAATTTTACAAATACAAAATCAATTTGTGTGGACAGTCATTTTTTTTAAATAATAAATATAAAAAATAAAAATAAAAAAAAACATACTTCATTGAAAATTCAATGACATAATATATCATAATTGGGCAATATATGTATTTTCATTTATTTTACTTGCCTTTTACCTTCATTTTATTTTTTATGCATTGCCATAAAGAATGTCTTCAATCCATGTCTTGCAATCAGTTTCAATTTAAAAGTTCAACCAAAATTTGAGAATTAATTTTTTTTATTTTTACACCTTCTTCATTGGCACAACATCGCATGGTTGACCATGGCCTCTGCTTGTTGGCAGAATTCGGAAAAGATAGATATATATATACATATATTAAGGGGTTACGTTTGTCAGCCATACACTAAACTGTTTGTAGCAATTTTATACCATGAGGGGCCTAATGGCAGAGTGGCTAGCGCTCGATAACACCGGGTACAGGTTCGAATCCGGGCGGTACCCTGGATGCTTGTATTGGTTTGGAAACCACTTTAAGTTTAGGTCCTGTTCGCTTATGACCGTAGAAAGCGTCCACATAGTCAATCAGTTTTCTTCTCACCCACATCATTCTCAAACTGTAAAGGTACAATTCAGTTCTAGGCACGGTGATGTGGTATGGTGTAGTAGTAGTAGTCATTTTATACGATAACTTTCAGTTTAAAAGTATTCCGAACCCTACAAACATCCATGTCACCGCCGGGACTTAAACCTGTTGCATCGAGAACCAGAGCACTAATAACTCGGCCGACAAAGGCCCCAGCTCCTGTTTAGAAAAAATAAAAATTGGAATCGGTGAGATTGAATAGCTAAAGTATGCGATAGGTATTGCTGTAATCGTTTATTGCATATATCACGATTCTATAAAACTAATTACACAAAAGTCTTACTGTAATAAAACAAAATTACTTTGGAGAATATATTTAACCTATTACAAATATCTCACACAAAACTTAAGCCGAGATGGTAAACACACCAAACAAATACCAGCGAATGTTCAAAATGTTCTTCTTTCGCTAAAGATGGCATTTCAAAATGCGATAATGTTTAATAGATTAGTCCCACCGAGCAGGTCTAATTTAGGGTCGAAGAGTCTGACACATTGCTTTCCTGAGTGGATGTGTTGCGCGAGACCACGTGCCTCCAGCTAAAAACAAAGTAAACTTTTCTGAATTGCAGAGTACTTTAGATTTCATGTAAGAATGGTATCACGCTGCGAGGTATGGAAGCAAACCGAGAAACAAAATGCAGTGGGGAAGACTACTAAGAAAAACTAAGCATAGTGTCGGTTGAGAGATGCTGAAGATGCCTTCTCAAAAGATTTAATTTAGAAAGTGATGAATGTGTCGCATGCCAGGCATTCATTTAGAAGACACGAAGATTATTTTTGTTGTTTGGGCTCCAATTCAGCTTCATCTGTGTAGTAAGTAAGCAACAAAATTGTGGAAATAGCACAGTTGGGTATTTTCCTCTTGCACACTCTTGAATGAATTCGAAAATAATGATAAAATAATCATAAAATAATTAATTATAATAAAAATGTGGTGAAAGAACGCAAATAATTTTTGTAAACAGACAAGAAACTCTTCTGAGCAGAATCTATTAATTCAAAGCACCTTTTATCGGTTTTTTTTTTCGTTTCCGAAAGTTAGTTAGTTAATGAAAAAGTTAATAAAAAGTTCATAATTAATGAATTTTGATATTTTTTATTAAATTTAAATAGATTAAATGTTATAAATTTCTACTAACCTCTAATGGAATTTTTATTGCGTTTATGTAGTGTCTCATTTGTTATATTTACTTGAAAGTATAAATTATACGATTTTTGCAAAATAATAATAACTAATAATATTTTACTTTTAATTTAGTTCGAAATAGCAATTTTGTGCGAGGATCAAAAATTTTTGAAATATGAAATATAAAAATTAAAAATGTAAATATATACTTTATTGAAAAATCAGTGTCAAAATATATCATAACCATGCATTATATTTATTTTTTTTTTATTCTTTTTTACGCACATTTTTGCGTGCATTTACGTGTGTATTTTACATTCATTTCATTTTTTATGCATATTATTTTTTTTTATTCATTCCATTATTATGCAATTGTTTCAATTTAAACTTTGGTCTGAATAATGATGATTAACTTTATATTTCTGCTTCTCCTTCATTAGCGCAACAGACTCATGCTACTGACTACTGATTTCCAGACAGGAGATACTTTCTTTTATTGCGTGAGGTCAGAGCTACTTACAACGTTCTGTAGTTGTTTTATATAGGACTTAATATTACATCAACCATCATCAGCATCATCATTGGCGGAACAGCCCCAGTGCTGGGCCAAGGCCGTTTGCCTACTGACAGATTAAATATGAAGATGTTTTCTCTTTTACGGTTTTGGTTGTCAACCCAGCTTGTACGCCCAAAAACTCAACAGCCATATTATACACGGGGACAACAGACGGTTAAAAGTAGACTCCAACAATCACTACAAACATCCATGGCACCACCGGTTCTCGAACTCGAAACCTGTGGTACCAAGCACCAGAGCACTGGCCACTCGGCCATCAGGCCACATATACTCCTTGGGAATAAAAAATGGAAAGCAGCGTCATTAAATATCTAAAGTACTCGAGATATATTGCATTAATCATTAATTGTATGTATCTGAATCGGCAAACTAATTAAACAAAGTATTACTGCAATAAGGGAAAATTACTTTGATAGATATTCTTAGCCGTTACAAATATCTCACACAATCATTCAAACGAGATGATGAACTCAAATATAAGCGAATGTTTAAAGTTTTCTTTTTGCGTACGATGCCATTTCAAAATGCACGGTTGATAGATTAGCCCCACAGAGAGCGTGTCTAATTTAGGGTTGAAGAGTCTAACACATTCCTTTCCAGAGTGGATGTGTTGCACGAGTCCACGTGCCTCCAGCTAAATAAAAGTAAACTTTTCTTGAATTGCGAGAGTAATTAAATTTCACGTAAGAATTTATCACGCAGCTTGAGGTATGGAAGCAAACTTGAGAAACAAAATGCTGGGGCAAAAAAAAAAAAAAAAAATTCCTTAATGTCTGCTGAAAGATGTTGAAGATGCCTTCTCAAAGATTTAATTTAGAAAGTGATGCATGTGTTGCACGCCTGGCATTCATTTAGGAAGACGGCAAGATCATTTTTGTTGTTTGGGGATCCAATTACGCTTCACCTCTGTGAAGTAAGTAACCAACAAAATTAGAAGATAGCACAGTTGGGAATAACACTCTAGAATGGAATTTGAAAACACTAGAATAAAAAATGTAGAAAAGACGCAAATAATTTTTGTAAACAAGGCAAAGAAACTCTTCTGAATAGAATCACAGACTTTAAAGCCTTCTTATCGGCAATCGTTTTTTTTTCTCCGAAGTTAGTTTAATGTTGTTTTAATAAAATTTGATACTTTTTATTAAATTTAAATAGATTAAAATGTTACAAACTCTAATTAGCTGTAATTGAATTTTAATTGCGTTTATGTCGTGTTTCATTTGTTTTATTTACTTGAAAGTATAAATAATACGAATTTTGCAAAATAATAATAATAATAATAAAAATAACATTTTACTTTAATGTAGTTCGAAAATAGCAATTTTAGTGTGATAAGCAAAATTTTTGAAATATGAAATATAAAATTAAAAATGTAAAATATATATTTTTATTGGAAACTCAATGCCAAAATAGATCATAACCATGCATCATATTTATTTTTGTTCTTTTTACGTACATTTTTGCGTGCATTTACGTGTATTTTACATTCATTCCATTTTTTATGCATCATATTTATTTTTTATTCGTTCCCATTATTAAGCATTTGGTTTCAATTTAAACTTTGGTCAGAATTAATGATGATAAATTTTGATATTTCACTTTCTCCTTCATTAGCGCAACAGACTCATGCTATCTGACTACTGATTTCCAGACAGGAGATGTTTTCTTATTACGGGGTAAAGTTTTCAGAGCTACTCACAATGTTCTGTAGTTGTTTTATACCTGACCTAATATTACATCATCATCAGCAGCAGCAGCATTGGCGGAACAGCCCCATGTTGGGCCAAGGCCGTTTGCCTACTGACAGATTAAGATATGAGATGCTTTTCTTTTTTAATAACGGTTTTGGTTGTCAACCCTACTTGTACGTCCAAAACTCAACAGCCATATTATACGGGGACAACAGACGGTTAAAGTTGATTCCCAATCACTACAAACATCCATGGCACCACCGGTTCTCGAACTCGAAACCTGTGGTACAAAGAGCACCAGAGGACTGGCCACTCGGCCATCAGGCCACATATACTCCTTGGGAATAAAAAAATGGTTAAAGCAACGTCATTAAATATCTAAAGTGTGCGAGATATATTGTATTAATCATTTATTGTATATATCTGAATCTGCAAAACAATTAAACAAAACAAGTATTACTGCAATACAGGAAATTACTTTGGTAGATATTCTTAGACGTTACAAATATCTCACACAATCATTCAACCGAGATGATGAACACAAAATATAAGTGAATGTTTAAAGTTTTCTTTTTTTCGCTTACGATGGCATCTAAAAATGCGTGGTTGATAGAGTAGCCCCGCAGAGAGCGGGTCTAATTTAGGTTGTAGAGTCTGACACATTCCTTTCCAGAGTGGATGTGTTGCACGAGACCACGTGCCTCCAGCTAAACAAAGTAAACTTTTCTGAATTGCAGAGTAATTAAATTCCACGTAAGAATTTAGCACGCAGCTTGAGGTATGGAAGCAAACTTGAGAAACAAAATGCTGTGGGCAAAAAAAGAAAATCCCTTAATGTCTGCTGAAAGATGTTGAAGATGCCTTCTCAAAGATTTAATTTAGAAAGTGATGCATGTGTTGCACGCCTGGCATTCATTTAGAAGACGGAAGATCATTTTTTGTTGTTTGGGATTCAATTACGCTTCACCCTGTGAAGTAAGTAACCAACAAAATTAGAAGATAGCACAGTTGGGAATAACACTCTAGAATGGAATTTGAAAACACTAGAATAAAAATGTAGAAAAGACGCAAATAATTTTTTTGTAAACAAGGCAAAGAAACTCTTCTGAATAGAATCACAGACTTTAAAGCCTTCTTATCGGCAATCGTTTTTTTTTTCTCCGAAGTTAGTTTAATGTTGTTTTAATAAAATTTGATACTTTTTTAATAAATTTAAATAGATTAAAAATTGTTACAAACTCTAATTATCTGTAATTGAATTTTAATTGCGTTTTTGTCGTGATTCATTTGTTTTATTTACTTTAAAAGTATAAATAATACGAATTTTGCAAAATGATAATAATAATAAAATAACATTTTACTTTAACGTAGTTTGAAATAGCAATTTTAGTGTGATTAGCAAAATTTTTGAGAAATGAAATATAAAATTAAAATGTAAAATATATATTTTATTGGAAAATCAATGTCAAGATAGATCATAAACCATGCATTATATTTATTTTTGTTCTTTTTTACGTACATTTTTTGCGTGCATTTACGTGTATTTTACATTCATTCCATTTTTTATGCATCATATTTATTTTTTATTCGTTCCCATTATTAAGCATTTGGTTTCAATTTAAACTTTGGTCAGAATTAATGATGATAAATTTTGATATTTCACCTTCTCCTTCATTAGCGCAACAGACTCATGCTATCTGACTACTGATTTCCAGACAGGAGATGTTTTCTTATTACATGGTAAAGTTTTCAGAGCTACTCACAATGTTCTGTAGTTGTTTTATACCTGACCTAATATTACATCATCATCAGCAGCAGCAGCAGCATTGGCGGAACAGCCCCATGTTGGGCCAAGGCCGTTTGCCTACTGACAGATTAAGATATGAGAGATGTTTCTTTTTCTTTTTACGGTTTTGGTTGTCAAAACTACTTGTACGTCCAAAACTCAACAGCCATATTAGACGGGGACAACAGATGGTTAAAGTAGATTCCCAATCACTACAAACATCCATGGCATCCCCGGTTCTCGAACTCGAAACCTGTGGTACCGAGCACCACAGCACTGGCCACTCGGCCATCAGGCCACATATAGCTCCTTGGGAATAAAAAATGGAAAAGCAGCGTCATTAAATATCTAAAGTATGTGAGATATATTGTATTAATCATTTATTGTATATATCTGAATCTACAAAACTAATTAAACAAAAGTATTACTGCAATAAGTGAAATTACTTTGGTAGATATTCTTAGACGTTACAAATATCTCACACAATCATTCAATCGAGATGATAAACACAAATATAAGTGAATGTTTAAATTTTTTTTTTTTTCGCGTACGATGGCATCTAAAAATGCGTGGTTGATAGATTAGCCCCGCAGAGAGCGGGTCTAATTTAGGGTTGTAGAGTCTGACACATTCCTTTCCAGAGTGGATGTGTTGCACGAGACCACGTGCCTCCGCTAAAACAAAAGTAAACCTTTCTGAATTGTGGAGTAATTAAATCTTCCACAAGAATTTATCACGCAGCTTGAGGTATGGAAGCAAACTTGAGAAACAAAATGCTGTGGGCAAAAAAAAAAAATCCCTTAATGTCTGCTGAAAGATGTTGAAGATGCCTTCTAAAGATTTAATTTAGAAAGTGATGCATGTGTTGCATGCCTGGCATTCATTTAGAAAAGACGGAAGATCATTTTTGTTGTTTGGGATTCAATTAAGCTTCACCCTGTGAAGTAAGTAACCAACAAAAATTAGAAGATAGCACAGTTGGGAATAACACTCTAGAATGGAATTTGAAAACACTAAAATAAAAATGTAGAAAAAAGAAGCAAATAATTTCTGTATACAAGGCAAGAAACTCTTCTGAATAGAATCACAGACTTTAAAGCCTTCTTTTCGGCAATCGTTTTTTTTTCTCCGAAGTTAGTTTAATGTCGTTTTAATAAAATTTGATAATTTTTATTCAATTTAAATAGATTAAAAATGTTACAAATTTTAATTACCTGTAATTGAATTTATTAATTGCGTTTATGTCGTGTTTCATTTGTTTTATTTACTTGAAAGTATAAATAATACGAATTTTGCAAAATAATAATAATAATAGTAATAACATTTTACTTTAATGTAGTTCGAAATAGCAATTTAGTGTGATAAGCAAAATTTTTGAAATATGAAATATAAAATTAAAAATGTAAAATATATATTTTATTGAAAATCCAATGTCAAAATAGATCATAACCATGCATTATATTTATTTTTGTTCTTTTTACGTACATTTTTGCGTGCATTTACGTGTATTTTACATTCATTCCATTTTTATACATCGTATTTATTTTTTATTCGTTCCCATTATTAAGCTGTTGGTTTCAATTTAAACTTTGGTCAGAATTAATGATGATAAACTGTGATATTTCTCCTTCTCCTTCATTAGCGCAACAGACTCATGCTATCTGACTACTGATTTCAGACAGGAGATGTTTTCTTATTACGGGGTAAAGTTGCCAGAGCAACTCACAACGTTCTGTAGTTGTTTTTCATACCTGACCTAATATTACATCATCAGCAGCAGCGGCATCATTGGCGGAACAGCCCATGTTGGCCAAGGCCGTTTGCCTACTGACAGATTAAGATATGAGAGATGTTTTTTACGGTTTTGGTTGTCAACCCTACTTGTACGTCCAAAACTCAACAGCCATATTATACGGGGACAACAGGTTAAAGTAGATTCCCAATCACTACAAACATCCATGGCACCCCCGGTTCTCGAACTCGAAACCTGTGGTACAGAGCACCAGAGCACTGGCCACTCGGCCATCAGGCCACATATACTCCTTTGGGAATAAAAAATGGAAAAATCAGCGTCATTAAAGTATGCGATATATATTGCATTAATCATTTATTGTATATATCTGAATCTGCAAAACTAATTAAACAAAATTATTACTGCAATAAAGAGAAATTACTTTGGTAGATATTCTTAGACGTTACAAATATCTCACACAATCATTCAACCGAGAGATGATGAACGCAAATATAAGCGAATGTTTTTTTTTTTTTTTTTTTTTTTGCGTACGAAGGCATTTAAAAAATGCGTGTTGATAGATCGAGCGGGTCGAGCGGGATCAGAGAGCGGGTCTAATTTAGGGTTGAAGAGTCTAACACATTCCTTTCCAGAGTGGATGTGTTACACAAGACCACGTGCCTCCACTAAAACAAAATAAACCTTTCTCAATTGCAGAGTAATTAAATTCCACGTAAGAATTTATCACGCTGCTTGAGGTATGGAAGCAAACTTGAGAAACAAAATGCTATGGGCCAAAAAAATGCCTTAATGTCGGCTGAACGATGCTGAAGATGCCTTCTCAAAGCTTTAATTTAGAAAGTGATGCATGTGTTGCATGCCTGGCATTCATTTAGAAGACGTGAGGATTATTTTTGTTGTTTGAGATCCAATTAAGCTTCACCCTATGAAGTAAGTTACCAACAAAATTAGAAGATAGCACAGTTGGGAATAACACTCTTGTATGGTGTTCAAATAAAAATGTAGAAATGAAAGCAGATAATTTTGTAAACAGTATAAAAAACTCGTCTGAGCAAAATCTTGGAATTTAAAACATTCTTATCGGCAATCAGTTTTTTTGTTCAAGTAAAGTTTCCTGAATTTTTCAAAGAAATTTACAATTCTTTTTATTCAATTTCAATAGATTAAAATGTTACAAATTCTACTCACCTGCAATTGAAGTTTTATCGGGTTTTTGTAATGTTTCGTCCGGTTTGTTATTGAAAAGTATAATTTATACGCATTTTATTAAAAAAATAAGATAAATATATAAATAAAATGAAATAAATATTTAACTTTAATTTAGTTCGAAAAACCTATTTGTGTGTGTTAGTGAAATTTGTTTGAAATTTGAAATAAAACAAATAAATACTTTATTGAAAAGACAACTTTTAAAATATATCACAGCCATTCGTTTAGTTATTTTATATTCATTTAACGTACATTTTGCGAACATTTTGCGTGCTTTTTACGTTCATTTCATTTTTTATGCATCGTATTTTTTTTATTCATTTCCATTGTTTTGCAGTTAGTTTCAATTTAAACTTTTATTAGTTATACATAATTGTGGCCATATTTCTAGAATTAGTATAATTTTTTCTCATTAAAGAGTGAATTATATGAAAATTATAAATAAAGCAATAAAATAATTTAAATAAAATAAAGTTTCTTATTTTTATTCACTTCTACATATAATTCGGTTCACAGCTTATCAATAATATGTAAAAACTATATTAATTTATAAACCTTTATGCCGATAAATTAATAGTGAAGATTCAAACCAATTACTAACTATCATGTTTAATGTACCATATAATAAAATGCGATTTTCAATAACGTTAATAACTAAAAGTTATTATTGAAATTTTTATTTAAAAAAGCGCTACATTGTTAAAAATAATGATTTATTGTATAGACATTGTGCAATTTTATAGAGAAAAAAAATTCCTTTATTTTAATTAAATATTTAATTTACTCTATTTTCAATTAAAAAATATTGATTACTAATTTATGATTATTATACCAAAATATTACTTAAAAATATTGATTAAAATTCATTTCATGGCTTTTGAGTTTTTGCCTTTGATAAACATCTAATAGACTGTAATACAGCTCGTATTTTAGAAACATAATAACGTAATAACAGGTTAAAAATAATTTTTTCTATAATTGCGTTATAATTGCGTTTAAGTACAACTTGTAAAAAATTAAGTACAACTATTACATTCATACAAATAAACATTTCATACTATATACATATATATTGAATGAGCGGTATTTCATTACTATAACGACATTGTTATTATAACTAATACGCCACACAATATCAATTCGTCAGTTTTTGCATATTGATTTACTGGGAGATGAAAAAAAAAATGGTGCAATAATATTTTATTATGGAATAATTTTCGTTTAGTTTTATTTTTTTTTTGAAAAAGAAGTCTGCTGAAAATACATAGAGAAAAAGCAATTTATTGTTGCATTGAGAATCAATACAATATTAGATGTACTATTGATAATTATTTTGTAAATTTTTACAAAAAAATATAACAATTGGTTACTTATCCGAATAATTTGTTTCCTGTCAGAAAAAATTGAGTAATAATAAATATCGGATAATTCTAGGTAGATTGAATATTTTAATAGGTTAGATCAAGATCTGTCTGGGAGGCATTAAAACCCATCGACTAAGATAAGTATTCATTAAATTATTTCATAATGAATGCATCGATTTACAAAATATCAAAAAATTTTAATTAAAAAGAAAAAAATATTTAAAAAACTCTAAAAAGAACTAATTAAGAAAGAAAGAAAAGGAAATATTGTTTGAAAACTTTAAGAACTTAAAATGATTCATTAGTCATTTATTTCAAAGTTGATGTTAAAGCTTTAATATTAATGAAATTGATTAAATTATTTTCTGTATTCAGACTTTGCTAAGTTATATACCCCACATATGTTACTATATTATCACTACATGTCCGATAGAAAATTGATACATTATGATGTATCAGATCATCTATCGGACAAAAAGCCTGAATAGAAAACCAAAATAACTAAATTGGAAGAATAGATAAGCCCTAGAGACACGAGTCTTAAAATATTTTTTTTTTTCTGTTCAATATATTCTGTTGTTGTTGAACTAAAATTAAATTAAATTAATTATGGCAAAATAATGTGAAAAATTAATTTCCCTGATACATTTAACTCTGGACAATATGTCGACACTATAATATATTTATATAATTGTATCAGATAAATCTACACATGTTCTTGACTAATTATTGATTGTAGCTTGGGAAAATATGTGAAAGTGTATGAAATTAATATTAATCATTTGCAGACATAATATGATCAGCAACGCACAATAAATAACAGAAGTGTTCATTATATTTAGAATCGCCAACAGACTGTTCTATCAGCTATTCAGTAGAAAGACAAACATAGGGTGTAAAGACGGAAGTGGACAAATTGATTAGTTGATAGAGGTGTTAGTTAGACATTCCTGATTCGTGATTTTTTGAGAGAAAATTTTAATGCTAACTGGAATTTTTTCATATAAATTTTTTGAATTTCGTAATTTAAAATTTTAATTTTTAATAAAATTTTAATCATAAAAATTCTTATTTATTAAAAGTAAAATGCTAATATGAAAAATATACTAATAAAAATATTTAAATTTAATTAGGTCCGAACAAGCAATTTATATGTGATATTTAAATTTTTATTAAAAAAATTATTAAAACGTAAATTCAGTAAAAAGTAAAATCATTTTATAGTAATCAGAACCCTTTTTACATTTTATTTCTTCATTTTTTACACCACGGTATTTCAATCGGTCTTAGTTGGCCTGTAGCCAATTTTCCATTCGATAATGGGTTGAACAATTGCCTCATAAAATTTCTATTGCTTTATTCGAGAAAAATTGGTTTTATGAGATGTTTTTTGTTATGATATAAGTAATAAGTAGATTTTTAGTGTACCGTACTAATTTCTTACGTTCTCTAATGAGAATAAAACTGTATACAACAAAATTGCATTTGGCAATAGAAATTTTCAAAACACGCAAGAATGGGGTAAAATCGAATCTATTAGTTGCCTAACGTGATATGAATGATGCCTTGTAAAGTATTCCACCACAATTTAAGCGTTGTCACCCATTTTAAAAACAATCTGTATGCACACAGTCAATTTTAATAATGAAAGTCTGCAGTATTGGTGTTTGTTCAGTTGGATTGTAGCTGGTGTGGTTGGGTTTAGACTTGAGACACATGTTGGAGAACTCACAGCATTATTTAGCTCACAGTAATATTTAATACATTTAAAGACATACATACATTTATGGAAGGATACTACTTCTAAACCAAAAACCCGGCACTTAGGTTTTGCGCAGAATATACTACCTCTCCAGGTGAAGAGTCTGTAAGCCAACTGTTACGCAGGGTTGTGCTATATATATATTTTCTCTCGAGATAAAGAATACAAGCTAAACGTTTCTCAACAATCCTTTCTCAGCAGTAGTAGAGGCCGATTGCTCTGTACTTTCCTTTCGGGTAAGGAGTCTCGAAGCTTATTGACCATTTCCCAGCTGGGCACAGGGGCGCTCTTTGCAATGAGCAGAAGAAGGAAGCACGTTAGAAGTCTTTTATGTCTTATAATTTAATATCCATCTTACTAAACGATCACAACGTAAGTATGTTATTCTATATCACATTATTTCAGTAATTATATTTTTCATTTAAAGATGAATCTATAGATGTTTAGAATAAAATTAATAAATAAGAAAATTTTACAAAGTTATTTAATAATTATTAAAATTTTTATTAAATATTATTTTTTAGTTAAGAATTTTTATTTTGCTAACAAAAAGGTGAAACGATTTAAATTGTGTTAGGCTACTTTTAAAACTATTTCTGAAATATCAGAAACCATATTTATATGTTATACTACTGTGTCCAAAAAGTAAAGACCAATTTTCATTTTAAATTTACCGATCATATTGTATTTCACTTATATATTTTCTTTCTTAGGTTATGCTTGGTTTTAAAGATGCTAAAACTGATTCCGGCGATTTTGAAATGTCTCTTCAATCAACTCAAAACGATCTTGGTCTTAGAGTTGGTAATCTTTTGAGTTCAGGGAATAACCAAAAGTATCACGATGCTAAATTAGGGAATACGGTAGTTGTGGAACGATATGAGTTTTATTTTGGCGATAAAGTCACGAAAGAATCAATGCAGTGTGTCCTGCGCATTCAGTGTTTTCGGTACCAATCAAGATTTGACGCGTTTGAGGCCAAAAACATGTTTTAAAATGGAATTTTGAAATTACAACATCATCAGCAAGGTCTATAATTGTAAATCGACGGTTTGCAAGCACCAAATTTTTAATTTTTTGGACGTGAGCTTCGTCGGTTGAGATTGGTGGTCGACAAAGGCTCGTCGTCTTCAATGCGTTCTGTGCCTTCTTTGAACTGTTTTACCACTTCTAAATATTTCTTTCCGATATAGGAATGCTCACCGAATGTGACATTCTATCAAGTTCTTTGCTCAATGAATTCAGATATTTCAAAAATCGCCTGAATCCGATATAGCATCTCACAAAACCTGCTGCTAAGCGTAACTCAAACACTAAAGAATATTTATTATTATAAATTATGTATTAAAGTAAATGTAATATATTAACGAAATGCATTTTCTAGACATAGCGATAGATAAATTACAAAAAAAAAAAAATAACAATAGTTAGAAAAGTCGTTCTGCAATTTAAAACAATACCGTCAAATTATTATTTTTTGTTTTGTGCTGACGATAAAATTTAAATCAAACTATTTCCCATTTAGTTTCTGGTATGATTCCATGAGTTATTACGTGGAAAATTGAATGATGCCAAGCTAGATGTGCGTAGTGTTGTAATAGGAGAGAGTAAATAATTTCGTAAGAGATTAATTACTGCAGAAATAAATAAATTTTTATTGTATTAATATTTTCTCTCCCTCTCTCTCTGTCTAGATATATATAAATATAAAGAGTAGAAAAAAGTATTATTCAAATGAATCAACCTATTTCAAAATTTTATATTTTCAAAAATTAATGCCACAGAATGATAAGTAATACATTTGTCTACTTGTGTAAAAACATATAATGTGTGTATGTGTTTGCGTTTTATGTGCTTTGTGTATGGGAGAGAGAGAAAGATCGTTCATTACACGTGCATTTCTACCCGATTGCATGCATATATCTTGCTCGCGTTAGAGAGGAGAATTACAATCGATGGAAAAATTAATATTTAATTATAACTAAATTAAGTCCCATTTATGTTGAATCAATTATTGTAAAAATAAAAATATTAGCAATGTGTTACATAAATGTTTATATGTCATTACCGTTTTTGAATTGTATACTCATAATAAATTTAATTGGAATAACTTATATGAGAAAAACTATTTTAATATTGACGAGTTTGAATTCCTTACACCTTAAAGCTTGCGGCAAAAACTCAGATACCACCTAAGCTGTTTCGCAAAGTAGGAGTCTGTTCCTAAGACTTTTGTGATTTCAAAGAAAAAGCCTTTGTTGAGAAAGGGCTTTGTTAAAAGCAGTTTTATAAAACTTAAACTAGTTTTGTTAAGGAAACGGATTGAAGGAAATGAAGAAAATCTTTACTGAAAGTAATTTTGTCTCCACTTGCTTTCTAAGAAATAATATTAAATTCTTTTTTTATAAAGTGTATTAACTAAATGTTTATTTTTATTCATCTAACACGAACTTTTATAAATATTAAGAATCCTTTTAGTCAAATTCAGCTGTCCGAAAATGTACCTAATGAAAAGTTCCATTAAAACATACAGCAGTGAAAAGACTAAAAATAACACATTTATAAAAAGCTAATTTAATGATAACTAGTTAATTATAGAGTTAATTAATCATATATTGCATAAGTGAATAATATAATTTAGGAAGAATACCAATTAACTATGAAGAAATTGAGAATATTTCTTGAATATTTTGGAGCTTGATTAATTTTGGCATTTGCACAAAAGACACACATACACAGAGGCCTGACGGCCTAGTGGCTAGCGCACAGGTATCGGGTTCGAATTCCGGTTGTGCCATGGATATTTGTAGTGATTCGGAATCCACTTTATAAGCCGTAAGCAATACACGT
>BPLR01016570.1:0-48258 GCA_021605095.1 Caerostris extrusa | reverse complement strand
TTCTGGCAACTTTAGGATCAACGAAAATTAAACTTCGTCAATTCTATCAGAAAACGATTTTATTTTTGTTTCTGTTATCTCTTCCGTGCCACACCCAAGTTCCAAACACGAGGTCAGAGTAGAGTTTGGAAGTGACATTCGATACCCACAAAAGAATTCGTACACTCCAAACTAACGCTACCGAACACATGTCCACAACTCAGACCAAACGATAAAAAAAAACGTCTGTTAAAAACACATTCTATGTTGTTCTTTTTTTCTAGCATTTCTTCGAAAACATGAAAGAACGGTATTGTTGATGTTCAGGAAATGTTTCCTTAAGAAGTATAGTGTTTCACGTCTTCCAGAAAGTGTGTATCACGTCAACAGAAGGGGGTGGGGTAGGGCGGATGAAGAAAAAAAAATCGTCTGTGATGCTCCGAGTGATGGTGTTTGTTTTGAGGTTGTGACACCGGCGAAAGAGTTACGTTGGTGCTATTTATGGCGAGGTTATCGTTTGGAAAATGTTTTACCCTTTTTGCAGATTTTTTTTTTTTTTTTTTTTGATAATTTGTCTTCCGGAAATGATGGTGTCATTATTTCATTTAATGAGTTTTTAAAAGTTTTCCCCATTTTTTTCTTAACTGTTATGAGAGTGGAGTAGGTGCATAAATTGAATTGGTTATATGAATGACAAATTAAATAAATATCCAAAAATTAAATAATAATCCTTTAAATAATATATTTAATTACATTGGTTCTTTCAATAATATATTTAGTTCAGAAATAATTTTAACAGATAGAAAATCGTATACAGATTATTTATTTAATCATTATCATCATGAGTGGCACAACAGCCCCATGGTGGAGCAAAAAGCCATCTGCCTAATGGCAGATTTCGAGACAGGAGATGTTTTGGTTTTACGGGGTAGGATTGACAGCCCAAGCCCAACGCTCTACAGTCATATCAGATCAGGGCCTATGGTTTAAAGTGGATTCGAACCACTACAAACATCCATGTCACCGCCAGGATTCGAGCCTGAAGCCTATGGCACCGAGCATCAAAACGCTAGACACTCGGCCATCAGGCCCCATTTATTTAATATTTATGCAAATATTATAACTCATATATATTATATTTATGCAAATATTATAACTTATATATATTATATTTAGGCAAATATTATAATTATTACATATATTATATGTACGCAAATATTAAACAGCAGAATGCAAAAAATAACTGAAAAAAATAGAAATTAAAAAAAAAAAACACAATTAAATTTGAAATTTATGAAAAAATGAAAATAAAATGGATGGATAAAATTAGAATTTAATTCATGCCATATAAATCCAAATGACTTTTACACAAAATTGAACTATTTATAAAACAAATAGCTATTCGCTATTACAAGATAAAAGTACAATAACTTAATAAATTGCCATCTTGTATTTTTAAAATTAATCTAGTTAAAAATGTTTAAAAGTTTAAAAAAAAAATATTTTCCAGTAAACTATACCGATGCAAATGAAATTAAATAGAATATAAATAATTTAATGCATTTTTATTCATTAATTAAACATATTTTTGATTGGATTAATTAAGGTAAAATTGCATTTGAAATAAATTCTTTTAAGTAAAAATAAATCATTTTAAAACAAATTCTTTCAACAAAAAATACAGTAAAAATAAATAAAAAAATAAAATAAAATAAAAAAAAAACCAAAAATTTTCATTAAATTAATTTTCGTTCGACTGATTATTTTTCATGTTTTATCTTTAATTTTTTTTCAACTAGAAAGCATTCCAATTAATTTTATTTAAACAAAAAACATTAAAATAACTTTTATGCGATTGAATAATGTTTATTTGCTAAAAGGACAGAATTTGACATTATTTTTATATTGGCACGTGACATGAGAATTGTATAATAATGAAATGTAAGAAAGCGAAATGAATAATTAAGAAATTATTCATTAAATTATTATTATTATTTATGAATTCACTTTGAGGTTCGTGAATTAAGAAATGAACCATCAAAATAATGGTCTAAATAGACATAAACAATTTTTTCGCATTCATTTCATCACAAATTAATATTTACACTATGTTTTATATATTTTAGGTTTGTTTTTAATTTTTAATGTAGTATCATTTGTCAATTTTCTTTGTTACAGCTGTACATCTAAATGAATTTCTTTAATAAGTATTTAGCTTCATTACCTGTATTTTGTGGAGTATGCTCTTTATTGAATGATGCTTTTAATTTAATCTATTTAAAAATATTAAGAAAAGATGTGACATCAGTAAAATAATGAAAATCGATTTTATAATGAACATGATGGATTGCTATACGTAATTGACTATTTCCAATTTGAAACACTTCTTATCGACTCGTAGCAGAACACCTTCCTTTCTCCTTCTCCAAAAACCTCCTTTTAAGAAAATCCATCATGAGAGTTGTCGGCTTCCTCACTTCTCATTTGAGGCGACACTTCCTCAGCTCATAGTCTATTATCCATCACGATGCAAGAACTCATGACGTAGTCCAGATCCCATCTGTAATGGTCGAACAGACAATCGCTAATTTCATAAGATCTCATTATCTGGTGTCAGATCTGATTGATAGGTTGTTATTATTATTAAAGAATATAAATTCCTCTCTCCTGAGAACAGAAATGTTATATCTTTTCTCGTGTGAAAAATCCTACAGTCATCCTACATATTATAATCAATAATAATAATTATAATGCTGTCATAGATTCATATTAACTAAGCTGTCTTCTATAGGACTTAACCAATATTCAATAGTCAATTAATTTAGCTTAATTCGCAAAATGTATCTTCTTTTTAGAAGGTTTTGATGTCATTAATTTCGTGGAATTTCGTCAAAATGTTTAAAAACATTTTTCAGGATTTTTGAAAATATTCATGCAATATTTTTTCTCGTCATTTGAAAGATTTTGTTAATTTTAACCCTTTTTTTACAAAATTCAATTTTATTTATTATTTAATTCAATTATTTTATTATCAATTTCAATTCAAATAATCATATCTTTAGAAATATTAACAAATAAAAAATATCAAAAGATGTCTTTTGTCAAAAAAAAACAGTGACATTTTAATTCCACCACAAAAATCGACCAAAGAATATCCCTAAACAAATCCCTTTCATAATCCCATTTCCCCTCCAGAGCCCAAAGCGGCAAACATCGCCAAGATCATAACTTCCAAGCAATTAGCATCGACGTTATTCTGCAGACATAGGGAAAACAGGAGAAAACTGCTTCAGAAAATATTTACTTCCGTTGCACCCTGTTAATTGGACGCCGTTTCGAAGGAAGCTTAATGAGGATTAGATAGTTAATTGCGAGAGCAGGAATGTTGCGATGCGACAGTTTTCTTTAAAGAAGAATTCAAAACAGTAGAACGTCGTTGCCCGTTTCCGCAAATGATGCTTCGCAATGCGTTTCCGCGGCAGAAGGATTTAATCCCTTGGCGAGTGTTTCGAGCACGAGATGATCGGAATTTTTATTGGTTGGATCATGTGTGACATCATTGGTTTTAGCTGTTTTGATTAAGGTTGTGCTGATAGTAATTTATTTAAAACATTTCTTACATTGTTCTTTTTTTATATTTTAAATTAAAAAAATATTTTATAAGTAAAAATATACATAAATATAAGGTTATTAAAAATTATTAAAAGACATTTTTAAGAACATTATTGAAAAAAATATTATAAGATACATTAAAATTTTTTTTATATTAACAAATAATTTAAAAAATGTTTTTATTTAAGAAGTATTTACAATATTACAAATAATGTTAAACAACATTAGAAATTATTATATATAATATTAAAAGAAAATAAAACGAAAATATACAATATTAAAAAGAAAATCAAGTGCTTTGCACATATTTATTTTATTAGTACTATTAGTATATTTTTTTCAATTCCTACTATTAGTTCACACTCTCCTATATATATCTTGCTCAAATTTTCAATCGTTATTAAAATACTTTTTATTCATCCACTCAAGTTCAAATACATTTTTTAAACTTGTAGGGGATGACACTGGATGTTAATACAGTTTTTTTTCAAATATTAATTTAGTAATTAAACTCAATTAATTAATTTTATTATCAATTTCAATTCAAATAATCATATTTTTAGAATGATTATATAAAAAAAATCTCAAAAGATGTCTTTTGTCAAATAGAAATAATAATAACATTTTAAAAATCCCCCACAAAAATTGACCAACGAATATCCCGAACAAATCCCTTTTCACAATCCTCATTTCCCCTCCAGAACCCAAAGCGACAAACATCGACAAGATCATAACTTCAAGGCAATTAGCATCGACGCTATTCTGCAGACACAGGAAAACAGGGGAAAACTGCTTCCAGAAAATATTTGCTTCCGTTGCGCCCTGTTAATTGGACGTCGTTTTGAAGAGAGCTTAATGACGATTAGATAGTTAATTGCGAACGCAGGAATGTTGCGATGCGACAGTTTTCTTTAAAGAAAAATTCAAAACAATAAAACGTCGTCGGCTGTTTCCGCAAATGGTGTTTCGCAATGCGTTTCCGCCGCAGTAGGATTTAATCCCTTGGCGAGTGTTTCGAGCACGAGATGATCGGGATTTTTATTGGTTGGATGATGTGTGACGCCATTGATCAGATGGTTTAGCTGTTTTGATTAAAATAGTGCTAATAGGAATACATTTAAAAATTTTTATCATTTTTTTTTTTTAAATTATTAAATGTTTTATATGTAAGAAAAGGGCAACAATATGAGGCTATTAAATATTATTAAAATATACTAAAATATTTTATAAATTTTAAATTAAAAAATATTTTATAAGTGAAAAAAGGACAGCAATATGATTTATTAAAAATTATTAAAAGGAATAAAAATATTTTGTAAAACCATTTTTGAAAAAAAAAATATTATAGGATAAAATAAAAAAAAAAAAAAATTTAAATGTAACTAAATAATTTAAAAAAAAACGCTTTTATTTAAATAAGTATTGACAATATTACAAAAGAATACTGGACAATATGAAAAAACAATTATATATAATATTAAAAGAAAATAAAGTGCTTTGCCATATTTTATTTTATCAATACTTTCCATATTTTCATTTTATTAGTATTAGTTCCATATTTTTATTTTATTAATATTTATAAAAACATATTTACAATATTAAAAATAAAATCACATGCTTTCCATATTTTTATTTTATTAATACATTCCATATTTTTATTTTATTAATACTTTCCATATTTTTATTTTATTAGTACTATTAGTTTATTTTATTAGTTCTATTAGCTTATTTTTATTTTAATTTTCTTAGTACTTTCCATATTTTTATTTTATTAGTATTTATAAAAAAGTTATTTATAATATTAAAAGGAGAACCGCGTGCTTTTCATATTTTAATTTTATTAGTATTAGTATTTACGTATATTTATTTTATTAGTTGGTATAAAAAAGTATTTACAATATTAAAAAGGAAATCACGTGGTTTCCATATAATCATATTAGTACATTCCATATTCTTATTTAATTAGTATTAGTTCCAAATATCTATTTTATTAGTATTTATTTTTATTTTTATTTTATTAGTACCATTTTTTTTAAATAAATAATTCGTAAAATAACATTTTATTTCAGTAGTGAATTATATTCAGAAATTTCTTCCACTGTATTTTAAAACACATACTCTGCCTTTTTCAATATTTATGATAAAAAGTCAGAGATACAATTGCAGTAATTGAAAAATTATTACGTGGTAAAAAAAAAAAAAAAACTTAAGTAACTCATGTAAAAAAAAAAAAGATAAGTTATGAGCTTACGTCAAATTCAAATTTTAATTGTAATAACTATAAGCTAAAATTTATTAATTATTAAGTTATTCTGAAAACTGTATATATTTTTATATATCCCCACTTACGATTTACATCTCTGTTAGAGATAATAAATTTCTTTAGATATTTTTATTTTCACAGATTTAATAAAGTCCTCAGAACAAAATATATTATAATTTTTCCCCTCAAAACCTTTTGCTACAAACGAGAAAGACCAAATTCTTGAAGTGTTGCCAACTGGAGAACACATAAATTAAATTTAACAAAAAGGCAATCGTTTGCACCAACCAGGGAAGAAATTAAATATTTTAATGTAAGCAAATAAAAAAGGTGTTTTTGCAGAAGCTAATAAACAATAATAAAAAATAAAAAAACTCTTGATCTAATTACAGAGATACAAAAATAAGCCTGCGATGTAACTGTTTTTCTTTCTTTAAACTTTTATGTTCCAAAAACAGGCTTTACTTTTTTACAGATCGTGAATTTTTATTTTAATCTTCTTTTGTGTTTTTTAATGCATATGCATCTCATTTGCTAATAGAAATTCTCAATTTCTGAGTTTCATCTTAAGAATATGTTTTTTTTTTTTTTTTTTTTTTTTTTTTAAATAGGCGAGATACTTTGTTTTATTAAACTTTAGATTAATTTTATTAACTATTTAAAATACAGAGAGTCATAAAATGCAAAAAAAATATTTAAATTGAATTTAGATATTCTATTGTGTTTGTGTTCTTAATTTATTTAATATTTTTTTAAAAATTAATTATTTTATAATTTAAAATTATTTTTTAATTTTAAAATTTTTTTTTAATAATTTATAAGTATAAATTATAAATGAATTATTAATACGTACATACTATAATATTTACATACTTAATAAGTATGTTTTATGATTAATATTTAAAAGTATATATGATTATCATTAAAAATTTGCTAACTTATATTCTGCTTATATGATTTTGATGATTTCTGCAAATTAGTATGATCATATTTTACATTATTTTTTATCACAAGAATTGCATAAAAATATAAGGAAGAAAAAATAATTAAAATAAAATAAAATCTAATTACTTTTATCAGTATCTTGAATTTGCTTATATACAATTTGCTTTCTCAAAAGCATTAGCTGAAAGGTATATCTATCAACTAAAACATAAAAACTATCTATGTATTATGTAGATTAAGTTATTAACTGTGTGATACATAACTGAGTGCGCAGTTTTTCAAGCAGTTGTTCATGTTTTTGTCAATTGTAAAAAGTAAGTTTTTTTTCGGACTTTGATAAAACACAAACAGTGATGATTTGCAAGTTAAGTAAAACGAATATATCGGAAACTGCAAGTCTTGTAAGTTGTAACGTATTGAAAAGGCTTGTAATCAGGTGAAGTTTCTTTTCGAAAACAAGGCGTTTATGTCAGGCGTCAGTAACCCATCCAAAAATTTAATTTTTCGACCTATTAGCTCTTAAAATTGTTCTCTTACGGTTGTTATTACTAATCAATTTTATGAATTTGTTAATATATTTGAATGAATATGTCGGAATGCACAGCTGAATTTACCCTGTTATACCGCAAAGACGTTGTCTCATTTGTGAACTAATGCTGCGATTTATCTCCGTAAATGGTGTGCCCATATAGTTGTATTCGTATATCATTATCTTATTATGGAGAATCACTTGGACTGATAAATTTCGTTTTGATTTACATGATGTGGATGGGCTAGTCCCTTTTCAAACGCTTCAGGACTTAATACTTAGAAAAATGAGCACGAATATCAAAATCAGCAACTAATGAGTTTAAAATAATAGGCCGCATATTGTTGCAAACATGGCAACAAGACTAATAATCAAGTAGGAAGACTATTTGAAAGCATTAGTGCCATTTCAAGGATAAGACCAAAGATAAGACTTTACACTTGGCAAAGATAAGCCTGTTGGAGAGATTATCATAATGTTTTGTTTCATCTGTGTATAGACAACTCAATAACAACCGTAATGATGGTAATGACAATTCAAAAGTTACCATAATAAATAACAAAAAACATTTTTAATAACATACCTTTTTATGTTTCTAATAATAAAGACATCATATAAATTTCCACTTACCTAGAAAGAAAAAAAAAAGAAACATAATTAATATTATTATAATACTGATGCTGTTTTGTTATTAATATTATATAATACAAAGCAAAAGATTTGCAATAATATCTGTTTGCATTCATGATAACTTAAACCAATACTATTAAGATTGCCTCCAAACAGTATATTAGGTTATACCACTGATGAGAATCGGGTGCTGATTCATTATCCTTTCAATTCAACACTACCACATAAATATTTTAACACATGCACTTATTAAGTGGTATTAAGTGGAATTCTTTATATACACTCCACTGCAATGTGCTGCCACCTGCCTTTTGTGATTGGTTATTTCACGTTGACATCGAAAGTAGGTGGTGGTCACATTAATGTGACTGGACTGTGTATATACTATAGCAGAACCCTGCATACGTTGTCTTACCAAAAAAAAAAGATGCATTGTAGAAAATTACATATTGCGAATATATTTTCCATGCTCCAATATATGTGCATGCTATTTTTCATGGATATCGTTTGAACGGTATATAAAACGAAATGCTGCAGCACCATCTGGTGGCAAGTAACAATAAAGTGGATAGCGCGAACTTATTTTATGTACTCGAATACATATTATTACCAATTTTCATAGCAATTGGTTGAACGGTATAGGAGTTGATTCACTGCAGCACCATCTGGTGGAGACTTGCAACAAAGGGGACAGCATAGAAACATTCGCCATGCTTTGTAAAACACTTAAAATTTTATCAAAATCGGTCCAACCGATTACGAGGAGTTCAATGAAAAACACATGTACAGAACAGTTATATATACAAGGTGATTATAATTAAAGTCCCACTTTCAAAATTCTGTAAAATAATATAAAAAATTTTTTTTTTTTTTTGATCAATTCCTACTTTTTGTTTCAATTTATTGCAGAAAGTCCTTATAAATAATTTTCATTCATTTTTTAAAATTTATTTGGCGCCATCTATTGGTAGATATATGCAACTTAAATTTAAAAAAAAACTAAAATTAATTAATTAAATTTAATTACTGAATTAATATTTGAAAAACTGTATTAACATCAAGTGTCATCCACTATAAGTTCAAAAAAATGTATTTGAACTTGAGTGGATGAATAAAAAGTGTTTTATGAACGATTGAAAATTTGAACAAGATATATATAGGGAGAGTGTGAGCTAATAATAGGAATTTAAAAAGAATCATTCATCACAATGAGTTCAAATTTGAACTGAAGATACTTGAAGAAGGACGAAACTATATGGCATCAAAAGAAAATTCCACCTGTTTTTCTCATCTATTTATGGACTTGTCGTAGTGAATGGGCTTTCCACTAACAGTGTCACAACAGTTGAATGACTTGGAAGTTATTTTTTCCGTCAAAAAATAGCAACAATCAAGCACATTGAACTCTACAGTTGGTTTAATGTGAAATTCATGCCAAATACGTTGTAATTTCGATTCAAAATATCATTGGCAGCCGAATTCACTTTCGTTATGCCGCTTACAGCGCCATCTATTAATACACTTTGAAATTTTTTTTTATGCCGTACTGTTTTCCCCTTTTTCAAGTATCTTTAGTTCAAATTTGAACTCATTGAGAAGAGTGGTTCTTTTTTACAGCATTTTGAAAGTGGGACACTTTGATTATAATCACCCTGTACATATATATATATATGAATATACATATTTGAATTTTCAGCTTAAAAATACACTATCTCCAGTTTCTTGAAATTTTACTAAACGTCTTGGAAACAAGTAATATAAAAACAAATTTTTTAAAATCAATTGCTACTTTTTTTTTCACTTTATTGCAGAAAGTCCTTTATAAATAATTTTCATTCATTTTTTTAAATTGATCTGGCGTCATCTATTGATAGATATATACAACTTAAATCTAAAAAAAAAAAAAAAAAAAAATTAATTAAATTAAATTAAAATTAATTAATATTTGAAAAACTGTATTAGCATCAGTGTCATCCACTACAAGTTCAAAAAAAAATGCATTTGAACTTGAGTGGATGAATCAAAAAGTATTTTATGAACGATTGAAAATTTGAACAAGATATATATAGGGAGAGTGTGAGCTAATAGAAGGAATTGAAAAATAGCATGAGGTACCAATACATTTTAGTATTATGATTAATTAATAGATAATTTATAAGTTCATGTCGAGTCGGGAAAAGTACGGAATTTCATGAAACCCTATACATATAAGCTCTTGGAAAAAAAAAAACCCAACATATGAAATTTATAATATAATATTCTGTTTTCTAAAAATAGGTACCCTTCCACTTTTGATTGATCTCTGCTCTTGTAAAGTAGAAGCATTCTTGTCATATAATCTTCTAAAATAAAATTAAAAAAAAAAATGAACCCAAATGCCAAAGGATCATTAAATCTTTAATAACAACTTCTGAAGACACGGTATTCATTCACAGCTATTAAATAACTAAATCCATCATCGCTCATGAGAGTTATCTGCATTATTTCAAGGCCAAACCAAAAATAATGGCTACACAGATAAATATGCCGCCAAGAAAAAAAAAAAAAAAACCAAAGTTTTCACACACTTTATCAGAAGACATATTCAGTCTCTTGATTTCGTTACACCACTTTTGAGTTTACCGCTCTTAACAAGTGTTAAAAAGCGAAAACGACATTTTGTTTTTGTTATGTTTATGCCGCATATTTAGGCCAAAGACGTAAGAGGCGCTTTATGATTTACGCCAACGCGCCAGAATGACGCCAAAGGCGAAGGAAATGGAAGCTTTCGTAACTGGCGTCTATAAAAAAAAGATGACAGACCAAACAGCAGTGTTCGCAGGATATTCAAAAGAAAATAAAACATAATAAGAATAATAATAATAAAAAAAAGAACGTGGTTTAAATTTGGAACATCAGATACTAAAAAATGAAGAACGTTGTGTTGGTATTTCCCCAGGGACGTATGTACTTCGTTTTTCTTTTTAATTTTGTTTGTGTTCCAATAATTATAAAAAAAAAAATGGCGAATTGGATATAAAAAGGCTTTGTTTTTACGTCAACATAATTCTCGAAAGACCTGAAGTGAAATGTCGGAATAAAATTCGTTCTGAAAGCAAAAGAAAATATCAAAGGCTAGATAGAATATGTTTTTGTTGTTGTTGTTGCATTTGGAATACGATATTATTATAAATTTTGGCAGATGTTTTTTTTGCTTCTTCCATTATATGCTAGCATGTGCACAAAATCTGTAAAATTTTTATGTTCCTGTTGTTCACTGATGCGTTGTTTTTCTGAAAGCATTTGAATACATAATGGCCAAATGTTCGAAACGGCTTGAGTAATAGATTTAGAATGATTTTTATTTTTCTATTTCGTTCTTTTTTTTTTTTTTTTTTAAAGGAAAAATATGGTTGACGGAAGAAGATAGTTTATTTTTGTATGATTTAAATTTGTGATATTAAAGCGCATGCTCTTAATATGGGAGTTTGAACCTTTCTGAAGAAAACAGCTAACAAAATGTAAAATTGATCGTAATTACAACCTTAATTGTGGAGAATTTAAACTTAAATTTCTTTCAACTTTAATTTTGAATTTTTTTTTTATTTTTATGAACTTTATTTTTTAAAGATCGAAAAATATGGTTGACTTTAAAGAAAATAGTTTATTTTTTTTTATGATTTAAATTCGTGGTATTAAAGCGCATGCTCTTAATATGCGAGTTTAAACCTTTCTGATGAAAACAGCTAACAAATATGTAAAATTGATCGTAATTATAACCTAATTGTGGAGAATTTAAACTTAAATTCTTTTAACTTTAATTTTAATTTTATTTTTTATGAACTTATTTTTTAAAGGAAAAATATGGTTGACGGAAGAAAATAGTTTATTTTTTTATGATTTAAATTCGTGCTATTAAAGCGCATGCTCTTAATATGGGAGTTTGAACCTTTCTGATGAAAACAGCTAACAAATATGTAAAATTGATCGTAATTATAACCCTAATTGTGGAGAATTTAAACTTAAATTCTTTTAACTTTAATTTTAATTTTATTTTTTATGAACTTTATTTTTTAAAGGAAAAATATGGTTGACGGAAGAAAATAGTTTATTTTTTTATGATTTAAATTCGTGGTATTAAAGCACATGCTCTTAATATGAGAGTTTGAACCTTTCTGAAGAAAACAGCTAACAAAATGTAAAATTGATCGTAATTATCACCTAATTGTGGAGAATTTAAACTTAAATTCTTTTAACTTTAATTTTAATTTTATTTTTTATGTTACTTTTATTTATTTTTAGTACTTTTTAATTTTTAGAGTACCATATATTTAATTTTTTGAAACTTTATCTTTTATCTAATACTAACATTTAAGCAGCCAATTAAAACTGTAAATTTATATATGAATTAAGATGAGGAGGTTAAGGGGTCTATCCCCATTTGTACTCCGTAATCGGCAAGCCAGTTGTCAGATCATAATACAAGCATTGTAGAATAAATTAGTTGAATTTATGACCCAAATAAAAATAAAGTTTGAACATTAGTAACAATTACGATATTCGTATTGGCAAGATTTAATAAAAAAGTTTAAAGTTAAAGTAATCTAGAAAAAAAGCATATACATTATTATGTATAGGATGTTTATGTTTGTAATTGTTTATATAAGTTATTTACTTTCATTATATTGTAGGATTTTTTTTTTTCCGAAAATTTTGCTTGATTTTTATTTTATCAGCTACGGAAAAGGTATTAAAATTTTGGTAAATTCTTACGTTTTTTTTTTCATTTAAAACGGTACCTTGGCGACTTGCGCCATTAACGGTACCTTGCACACTTGGCGGTTTTTAACCGCCAATCTTTATCATTTGGAGATTTTTTGGCGGTTTTAAATGTGGTTTCAATCTATTTTATTGGTTTGGTAACCTTTTAGCTGTTAGATTGGCGACATCTGTAAAAACCGCCAAGTCTGTCGCCTGTCGCCAAGGTACCGTTAATACGCAAGTACCAAAAATTTTAAAAATAATTTTTTTTTATTAAATGAAATTCCGAAAATTTCATTTTAAATATTTGAGAAATTTAAATGGTTTTTATGTTTTTTTTCCCCATTTAAAACTAGGAAGTAAATATTAAGACTAAAATTTTAAAATAATTTTTTTTTAATTAAAAAATATTTTTTTCACTGACTCAACGAAATAAACAAATGACATACTCAAATTCTTAAATATTTGAGAAATAAATTAAATAAATATTTTTTTATGTTTGTTTATAATTTGTTACAGGGCCATAGCTGCGTGTTTTTAGTAACGCTTTTACCATTTTTATTAAATTTACGTGGTTCAAAACTCGATATTAACAATGTTTTTGCTAACTAAAATTTTTAAAATAGATTTACTTTTTTTTTTTTTAGTAGTTTCATATAATATATAATAAATACTTAAAACAAATTTTTACTTTTACTGACTTGACTTAAATAAGAAACAAAGAATAAATGAAATAATATAAATTTGTTAGTATTTACTCATTGCATTTGTTACATTTTATTTGTTATTGATTGATGTTCATATTTCTTTTACCATAAATTTATTAGTATTTACTTCTTATTGCCATAAATTTGTTAGTATTTACTTCTTATTGCCACAAATTTGTTACATTTTATTTATTATTGACTTAAATTTATTAGTATTTACTTCTTTCTACCATTAATTTATTAGTATTTACTTCTTATTACCATAAATTTGTTAGTATTTATTCCTTATTGCCACAAATTTGTTACATTTTATTTGTTATTGTTTTAAATTTATTAGTATTTACTTCTTTCTACCATTAATTTATTAGTATTTCTTATTACCATAAATTTGTTAGTATTTACTTCTTATTGCCATAAATGTATTAATATTTACTTCTTATTGTCATAATTTTAGTAGTATTTACTTCTTATTCTCAACTATAATCAAATCATTACCCAAATCTTTCTTTAAAATCTGAATGTTTTAAAAAATTCCTAACGTAATACTTGACGATTTATTATGATATGATAATAAATCATCAAGTATTACATTAGGAATGATATAATATTTGATGATTTAATTATACATATGTATCTAAGTATTACATTATGAATGATGTACTATAATATTTAGATACTTATGATAGCTGATGATTTATTAAAACAAAATTGTAATACGATTCGGCGTTTGCATAAAAATACAACAGAGGGCCATATGTGGTCCTCAGGCAACTATCTATGGATATCTCAGCGTAATAGTACTCTGAAGCGTTGAATAATAAATGTCACACTTGCCACTTGCATTCCATCGTTCAAGATAATCAATCTCGAACAGCAAAACATTCCTTAGCTTTTATTCCAGATTCATAAACCTTTTATTGCGTCTATTAGTCATTGCATCTGTCCAAGTAAGCTATGATTCTCATGCCATTATATACTTACTCTAATGTCCTTCTCCACACTGAAACCAACACCATTCTGCAATGAATCATTACGAACCAATGCTCTTTACGTCATCTTCCCGCCCAATAACCCAACGCCCAATCGAGTCCTCGGAATCAATTCATACCCACCAATCAAAATCAATTCGTGTCATCGCAGTCTTTGTCACACTGCGTTACATGAATGGGGAAGCACCCAGGGGGAGATTGAATTCGACCCCGGATTCCTTCCCTTCGATGGCATCTCGGATCGTCTTGAGGTCAGGAGATTCGGATTTCGGAATTGGTTCGGACAGCGCTGGGGATTGACTGTTTTCGGATGTTGCGAATCTTAATGGGATGTTCTGTTTGCATGTTTAGGATTATGGTATTGCGGTTGACATTCTGTGGTAGGGGTAGTTGTTGAGATGTCCAGGGGTCATCAAAACATTATAAGATGCCATCAGAACTTGGTCATCATAAATTAGAAAAATAAATTATTAATGAACAATGGAATACAGAATAAGTGAAGTAGTCTTCGACTTAAGATAGATTTGAATTTCAGATGTTAAAAAATGTTCGATTTAAATACTATTAAATGTTCTATTCTAAAGTCTTGGCGACTTTGGAAATAAACAGTACATTTTTATCATCCTGCATTACTTAAGAATCAAGCTACATTATTTATTATTGTTTTATATTGGTATTTATCATGTTTTTTCCATATATGAACATGTTGTCCTGTCATGAGAATGTCCATACATAAAAATGGGGATGTTCTGTGACATGTTTAAGGTTAAGGTATTGCGGTTTACATTCTATGGTATGGGTAGCTATCGAGAGGTCCAGGATTCATCAAATCAATGTAAGATGTGGGAGATATAATAACTGAGTGAACATAAATTAGTAAAGCAATTGTTATCCTTTCCTTTAAATGGATACTGCAATACAGAATAAGTGAATTAGACCTAAGATAGATTTGAATTTAAGATGATAAAAAAATATTATTTTTATGATACTAATTCTTGGCGAATTAGGATATATATATATTTTTGTTCTAATGCAGCTGGCAAACACTTAGAGTTGTCTTTGAGGGTTTAAGGAATGCGCTTCTTCGACATTACTCACTTAGCACCACCCAGGAGAAGCGGGTGGCTTGAAGATAAGCTGCGGACGCGGAGTAACAATACCCCCGCAACTCCCTACCATTATATTAGACCGGGACCTACGGTTTAAAGTGGATTCCGAACCACTACAAAACATTCATGGCACCGCCGGGACTAGAATCGAAACCTGTGGTACCGCTAACCAATCGGCGATTCAGGCCCAGTATTTACTGCTTATTCAGCTAGAATCAAGTCATCAACCAAATATTTCTTTAAAATCTCAAAGTTTTAATTAAAATTCCTTTTAAATGATATATTAAAATACAATTGTAATACGATTCGGCGTATGCATAAAAATAGAGCAGTTGGAAATATGTGGTCATCAGGCAACAATCTATGGACATCTCTACACAATAGTTAGCCGAAGTATGAAGTAAATACTTCTAATACTATAAATTTATAAATTCTTCTTATTCAACTATAATTAAATTATCAATCAAATATTTCTTTAAAATCGGTTGCCATAAATTTCCGTATCTTCAAGTTACACGCGCCCCTGGGTAATGCAAAGTTAACGTCTGTGCAGCTCTTGCCTTAAGGCATAAGACCACGCTCAAATTATTAATCAAATATTTCTTTAAAATCTGAAAAGTTAAAAAAAAATTTCTTTAATATGATTTATTAAATAAAATTGTAATACGAATCGGCGTTTGCAAAAAAATACAGCAGTGGATCATATGCGGCCCACAGACAACAATCTATATACATCTCTGACAATAGTTCTGAAGTGTTGAATAATAAATACCACACTTGCTACTGCTACATCGGTCAAGATAATCAATCTTGAACTGCAAAATATTTCATTGCTTCAATTCCAGTTTCTTAAACCTACATTGCTTCCATTCGCCATTGCTTCTATCCAACTATGCTCTGATTGTCAGGCCACACTATATTTACTCTAATATGGAGACAACCAATCCTTCCCACACTGAAACAGACACCATTTCACAATGAATCATTACGAATCAATGCTCTTTACGTCAGCTACATCATCTTCCCGCCAAATAACCCACGCCCAATCGAGTCCCTGGAATCAATCCATACCCACTCAATCAGAAGCAATTCGTGTCATTGCAGTCTTTGTCACACTGCGTTACATGAATAGGGAAGCACTGAGGGGGAGGGGGATGAATTCGACCCCGGATTCCTTCTCTCTCGATGGCATCTCGGATCGTCTTGAGGTCAGGAGATTCGGATTTCGGAATGGGTTTGGACAGCGCTGGGGATTGACTGGTTTCGGATGTTGTGAATCTTAATGAGGGATGTTCTGTTGGCATGTTTGGGGTTAAGGTATTGCGGTTGACATTCTGTGGTATGGGTATCGATATGTCCAGGGGGTTCATCAAATTCTATCATCAAATAAGATGTGAGAGATATAAGAACTCAGCCATCATAAATTAGAAAAATAAAATGTTAATGAACAATGGAATACAGAATGAGTTAAATTAGGTTTCGATTTAAGATAGATTCGACTTTAAGATGATAAAATATTCTCTAATTTCGTGTTACACTTGACAAATAACAATAAACAATACAATTATATCATCCTGCTTTGCTTAAGATTCAAAGCAATATTATTTATTATTGCTTCATATTTATTTTTATTGTTTTTTTCTATTTGTGACCGTATTGTCTTGCCATTGGGTCGACGATGTCGAAGGAAAAAAGGTATACAAAAAAATAAGGAAACTGAGATTTGAAATAACAGATTAAGAATTTAAAGTACCTGAAATGTTGGAGAAAAACCACATTATTTCTGAAATGCAAAGCTGTATATCGCTGGCACATAAAACGTCAGTTTATGGTCAATGTAGATATGTGAAAGTAATCTAGGTGGTAAAATCCTCAGATTGCACATCGTGTTAGATAATCGTATTATATTAATAGTAACCCTTAGCACTCGAGGGCTCCGGAGCGGAGTCATTTAAATTTTGTCTTCAAGCTGAGGGCTGCGCTACGGTGACAATGCAAATAACAATGCGCTTCTTTTAATGCGTATATCAAACTTACATGTGAAATAGGATCATTTCACTAAAATCGCTTCGCGTTGCTGGTAATACGAATGAAAAAAACTTCGAGTGCAAAGGGTTCAAGTCTCCCGTTTTGCTCTTGCAAATACAGTAGCCGAGTACGGACAGTGGATGAGTAGCCTAATATCTTTTGCATCTTTTTTTTTTTTTTTTTTTTCATTTGCAACAAAACTGCTCAAAAATCTTCCTATGATGTCGTCCTTCATTAATAAATGTTTTAAGAATTTTAAATTATTTTTTTTTACACAAAGTTATTATTTCTTGCTGCAAAACAGACATTTTTTTAATACGCTTTTATTAGTTTCACCTGTATGTTTGTATGTTTATATGTATGTATGTAACTGACTTTTTCCCTGGAGATCTGTTTCTCCTCATATACACTATTTAAGCTGCAAAGAAACATTTACAGGCATCTTTCAGAAAGAAAACAGTTGATTCTTTTTAATACGCTTTTATATTAGTTTCACCTGTATGTTTGTTTGTTTGTTTGTAACTGACTCTTTGGGCTCGATTTTGCCCTACTTTAAAAGATAGCGTTTGTTTTACTCACAATTACATTATTGTAAGAACTATTGTTCCACTTCTCCATGCCGGGACCTCATTTAAACATTGTAGTTTAAAAACACTAAAAAACATGCTTTTGAGTTAATCAAACTAAAAAGTAAAAATAAATGAATAGTTAAAAAAAACTAAAAATACGCTTTTAGAGTAAATCAAACTAAAAAGTAAAAGTAATTGTTAACATAAGAATAAAATGACTGACGAGAAAATGAATGCCACTGTTCTAAAAGCGTGAGGTGCTTTGTATAACATTTTTAAACTAACTCTGCATTTCGGAATGAAACTAGTGAAAAATTATAACGATTGATATCGATTGATTTTCACATTGTCATATTTGATTCATTTTCTCGTCAGTCATTTTATTCTTATGTTTACAATTACTTTTTACTTTTTAGTTTGATTCACTCTAAAAGCGTGTTTTTTAGTTTTTTTTAAACTATTCATTTATTTTTTCAAACCACTTAGTTAAATAAGCAGGAATTAAAATAAGAATCTTCCACTTTGGTAGTGCCTTGAGGGCTAATTAAAAGCTAATCTTTCATTAACGAAACCACGTCGCCCATTTTACGGGACTCTCATTACAAGTAGTGCTTTTAAAATTTTCAACCACTTAATGGGTTGAAATTGCTTTATTATCTCTAATTAGCGAACAGCAATCAAGTGATTTTCAAGAGAGGAGCATTGTTTACATGCTCTCTTGTTTCAGCCATTTTGGGATAATATTTCAGCGAATTTTTGGTCTTTTTCAGTACTTTCTTTGTTATTTTCTACTTAATGACACGTGAAAAAAAAAAATTATCCGCGGCACTTTATATTGCCTTTTCTAGCGTAAAAAACAGATGTAGAACTTGCTATTATAAAATTGTAAGTATTGTGGTAATTAACAACTGTTCTACAAGGATATATTTACCAGAATAATTCCTCGTGTTATTTCATGGTAAAAAAAATGGTAACTTTTATTTCAGACATTTTCAGTTATTGGTGTTTATAAATATCTGCAGTAATTCAGTAATGAAAATTATTAAAAATTAAGAAGTGAAATAATAAATGTCTTATTGTGATGCTTAATTTAGGACAATTTTCATAGATCATGATGATCTTAGCATTCAATTTAGACGAACGATTAGAATAGGTATGTACAGACTTCTGAGGTGTACATGTATTCACTGAAACTTGTCTGTGGAACACACAAAAGAAGCTAACCTTTGAATAAACACTGGTAAAATGAATAATCTAACATAGTAAAAAATAAAGAACTTTGCTGCATAGTATTATATTGATTTGTTGTTTCTTATGCCTCTAGGTAGACAGCAACATCTGGACCAAGTCCATGAATCCGTGTGTTCTCATGGAAGGAATGAAAGGAGGGGTGGAGCTTCTGTTGTGATGGAGCAAGATCAGTGTCTTCTGGGAGTATATTTAAGTGGAACTACCCCGCATTTGCGTATCGTATGGGGAAAAACCTGGAAAACTCCCTCATCAGATAGTCCGAATAACGATACAAGATGTTGAACATCACAAACGCCATTGAGTCTCTTCATTTCCTGAAACAGTGTCTACAACAAACCCGTCAGCGGATTGAACTTCATCCCTAATGCTCAGCAGCGGCAAACGTTACCACTGAGCCACTAATCGGACTTATATTGATTTAAATGTTTTAGTATTTAGTTGTGTTTTTTTAAGGACTGAGTGCAAAAGTAATGATTCAAAGGGTTTTTGTTTATAATTTTTTTTAATATTCATATTTTAAATATTAGTTCACAGATTTATGTTGATCTACACAGGTGTATGCATGTTAATACATTATTTCATTATTTAATACATTATTTAGCAATAACCACAGCTATCTCGCTAAACCTTTTTAAACATGGAACATATTTTTGTCATTCTCATTAAATATATCAGGAATTTTAGAAACATATATAACCAAATGTTAATTTCTTTGAAAGTCAGTAGTGTTGAGATTTATGTTAGGGCAAAAAATAAATAAATTATGAAGATAGGAACACTACCCCAACCCTCCTCGCCAAGCATGTTGTTGACAAAAATTCTAATCTCCTAATTTACGACAAATTAAAATAAACCGAATAAAATATTTTTATAATGTTAAAAAGTTCACTTTTCTATTTATGTTTTGATCTCCCATCAAAATGTGTAACCCTTTCAAATATTACTTATCATATCATACGCATACCAGTAAAACTAACATATGTTGAGGTCGACCTACTAGACAAGCAATAGTAACATGCTGTCGATGCATCTCTGCTCTAAAATTAGGTATGGAACTTCTAGGTATACTAGGTATACTGGTAAGGTACTTCTGCCAATCAAAATGTTAATCATGGACCGAATGGCAAATGCTGTTTGACTTATGTTAGAACAAATATGCACTAGGTAGCAATTGCTTTATAGTAGCTCGCTCGATCATATGTTAATTTACTGATATGCTACCTCAGGGGTGGCCAACCCAAATGGTCTTGCGGGGCACTTTGGAAATACCTAACTCAACAAGCCGCACATATCCGTCATATATCCTCATATTAGAGACTTTAGACCCACCATAGACAGTTTTTTGGAGTGAAAAATTGAAACACAATGAGTTATTATTATAGTGTTTATTTTAATTCTTACATGTAAACATTGTTGTTGTTTCTTATCCCACTTGGCTGGCCAAGCCCATGAGCCCATACGTACTCATGATTGAAGGGGAAAGAAGCAGCTTCTGTTATAATGGAGCACCCGTAGGTAGAAGTCTGACTTTGGCTCCTTGACGCTCTTACAGTCATACCTACGGAGACCGGGACCTACGGCTTAAAGTGGATTCCGTACCACTACAAACATCCATGGCACCGCTGCTGGGATTCGAACCCGAAACCTGTGGCACCGAGCGCCAGAGCGCTAGACACTCGGCCATTCAGGTCCCAAATTTGAGAATGCCAACGGCACGCGGTGTTCCCAGGTGGTCACCCACCCAAATACTGACCGCGTCCAATGATGCTTGACTTCGGTGATCTAACGAGAACCGGTATATTCAGCATGGTATGGCCGTTGGCATACATGTAAAACATAGTTTAATACAATGATAATGATACTAAACTCACACTGTAAAGAAATATATAACACTGAAAATGAAATATAAAAAAATATATAATATAAATGAAATAAAAAAAAATGAAAAATCATTAAAAATAATTATTTTACGAGAGCGATATTTGTTTCGTCGCTCACTCATCATGAGTTCGCAGAATATAATTGAATTATTCTGCGAACTCATGACTGTAAACTCATCAATAAAACAGGAAAATATCTTTCATATATTTGCAAAAATATTATTTTAAAATCAAAGTTAATTTTTTTCTTATAATTTTGTTAGTTAATTTTTGAATGCATATGGATGCACACATAATGCATTTTTTAATACATTAGTTTTCACTACTTTGTCTATTATAAAATAAATATATTTTGTAAAAGTGTAATAAATCTCACTGGCCGGAAAAGTATTCAAGGCGGGCCGTGGGTTGGACACCCTCTGTGCTACATAATATGATAGGTAATATTTGGAAAAATCACATGAAGAAATACATGATTTGAAGAAGAAAAAGTTTCTACAAGAAAGTGAAATTTTTGAACTTTTTCTACGGGGTTACAGGAAAAAAATTTGTTTTTAAAGTGGGCCCAACTAAATACGTCAAATATATCAAGAATTCTAGAAACAAGTATAACTTATATATGGTATATTTAAGTTTTTCTTTCTGAATGTTTTTGTAAATTGTTTTTATGATTCGTAAATTCATACTGGGGGATATTAAAATGTTTCAACTATTTTTCTTTCCTTTTATATGGGAGATGGAGCCCTCAGGGATAAATAGCTACAATCTCTTAAACGCCAACCGTCAATCTGTCAAACACATTAAAAATGAGTTTCGGAACTTTCATTTTAATCTAAGTCATGATTTTAAAGGAATAAATGTGATAAAACTTTATTGGTCGAGTTCAAGCTTTTTACAACATCGATAGAGCCATAGAGTGATTCAAAATCAATTTCAAAAAGGGATTATCAATATCTTTATATCAGTAGGATTAAGAAATGAAGAAAAAAATTCCTGTTATATCGGAGATGAAGCCTTCAGGACTAAATAGCTACAAAATCATAAACGTCGACCGTCAAACATATTGGCAACTGGTTTTTAGACTTTCATTTCAACCAATGGCATACCTTTAAGGGAATGTGTTAAAACTTTATTGGTCAAGTTCAAGCTTTTTTAAAATATCGATGGAACCAAAGAGTGATTCATTACAAGAGACTATCAATATCTTTGGGTCATATCAGTAGGATTAAGAACGAAAATCTTGAAATGAAAAAGATTCCTGCTATATCAGAGATGGAGCCTTCAGGGCCAAATGCTACAAAATCATAAACGTCGACCGTCAAACATATTGGCAACTGGTTTTTTAGACTTTCATTTTAACCAATGGCATACCTTTAAAGGAATGTAATAAAACTTTATTGGTCAAGTTCAGCTTTTAGAATATCGATGGAGCCACAGAGTGATTCAAAATCACTTTAAAAGAGTTTATCAATATCTTTGGGTCATATCAGTAGAATTAAGAACTAAAATCTTGAAATGAAAAAAAAAAAAAAAGATTCCTGCTATATCAGAGATGGAGCCTTCAGGGCCAAATAGCTACAAAATCATAAACGTCGACCGTCAAACATATTGGCAACTGGTTTTTTTAGACTTTCATTTTAACCATTGGCAACCTCTAAAGGAATGTGATAAAACTTTATTGGTCAAGTTCAGCTTTTAGAATATCGATGGAGCCAAGAGTGATTCAAAATCACTTTAAAAAAGATCAATATCTTTGGGTCATATCAGTAGAATTAAGAACTAAAATCTTGAAATGAAAAAAAAAAAGATTCCTGCTAAATCAGAGATGGAGCTGTCAGGGGCAAAATAGCTCCAAAATCTTAAACGTCAACCATCAATTTAAAAACAACTTTTAAATAGAAATATTACTTTCAAAAATTATACATATATATATATCAAAAGTTAATATAGGATAGGAAATTTTCCAGTATAGGATTACATTGGAAAATAAGATTAAATATTGCTGATAATTTAATCCAATGCAGGATAAATAATTTTAATAATTAATTTTTTTTGTGTGTATGTGGCCAAGGCCATGCGAAATCTGTATATATATCTCATATAAGAGAATACAAATATCAGTTTTTTCAGCAAAGTATTGCACATACAGAAACTCCAAGCGCAGCTGCGCATATCGCCATTATGTTTATCTCAAATCTGCATAGCTCTGTAGCTGTGCTTGACACCTACGCCATTATCCAAAAAGGCGCTTTCGTATTTCACTCCAGAAATAAACAGGCGCCAACACAATGGCGTTTGTGTGTGTTCGAAATGGTCGAATAATTCATCCCTAAAAGAGACCACCCAAACAGACAGGTCTTGTCTCATATATTTTTTTTTTTCAGAAAGAGACACAATACTGGGGAAGGGTCTAAATCGGGAGTGGGGAAAACAGACATTGACAGATGTTACAAGAAAATGATGTTCGTACAGATTAGGGTAGACAAAAAAAAAATATATGTATTTTTCTTAGAAACAGTGTAAAAAATTGAGTTTGTATCAAAAGTATATTTACAATAATCTTCATAGAAATAAGGTTATCAATTTGTTTTATTTTTGTTCCATAAAGATATTGGTCAGTATGATGAAGACTACAAATCATTTTGAATAGTAAGTTGAAGATTACAAATCATTTTGGATAGTATATTGAAGACTACAAATCATTTTAGATATTACGTTGAAAACTACAAATCACTTTTGTGCAGTGAATTGAGGGTCATGTAACTGTACGAAATGATATTATTCCTCAAAACAAAGTAGGTGAAAAACTGAGAACAGAATTGATATTGATACTCGAGAATCAGTGCAAAAAGGACTTCAGATCAGTTTCATAGGAAACTGAAGAGATACAGCAAGAATTTAAAAAAAAAAGTAAAAAAAACTGAGAACAGAACTAATATTTATTGGAAACAGATTTAATATTGTTGAGAACAGAAGTGATATTATTCCTGGAGAATCAGTGAAAAAAGCATTTCTAATCAGTTTCATAGCAAACTGAAGAGATACAGCAAGAATAAAAAAAAAAAAAAAAAAGAGAAGTGTAAAAACTGAGAAAGAATTGATATTATTCCTTGAATTCACTTCACTTCAAAAAAATATTTTGCTTAGAAACAGTATAAAAAATGAAGTTTGTATTAGTTTGTATTAAAGTAAGTATATGTACAATAATTTTCGTAGAAAGACTACAAATCATTTTGGTTCTCAAATCACTTTTGGCAGTGAATTGAAGGTCACGTAATTTTGTTTCTTCCTAAACCAATGGAAAAAGCATATTTTAATAGGATCAAAGTAATGGAAATGAAAACTTCATATTCTTCCTCGAAAATCAATGCAAAATGAGGACTTCTAATCTGTTTCATAGGAAACTGAAGAGATACAGCTAGAAATGAAAAACTGAAACAGAACTATTATTCAAATCATTTTGGAAATAGTATGAAAAAAATGAAGTTTGTACAAAAAGTATTATGTACAAAATCATTTTGGTTCCAGTATATTGGTGAAAACGACAAATCCCTTTGAATAGTATATTGAAGACTACAAATCATTTTGGATTGTATATTGAAGACTACAAACCATTTTGGATTGTATATTGAAGACTACAAATCACTTTTGGTAGTGAATTGAAGGTCACGTAACTAAACGAAATGATATTATTCCTAGAGAATCAGTGCAAAAAGTATTTCTAATAAGTTTCATAAGACGTAAAGTGATACAGCAAGAATTAAAAGTAAAGGAGTGAAAAAACTGAGAACAGAATTGATAGTACTCCTAAGCGAGACTCTCACCCAAGAGGAAGTACAGCGTAACCTGCTTTCCAGCTGAGAAACGTTTAAGTTATGGTCTCTCATCCCGAGAGAAAATAATTTAATTCATCCCTGTGCATATTAATTGGCCTACAGACTACCACGCGGAGAGATGCATATTTCGCTCATCCTCCACGTAACCGAGTATCGGGTTTTCGGCTTAGAAGTGGAGTCCTTCCATGAATCTATAATTGTCTGTCTTTAAAATGTGTTTAATATTGTATGTCTCTAATTGTATGTGTGTGGGGTTTGTTCGTGTGTGAATAAAGATGAGACACAGGTTGGAGAACTGTGTCTCAAGTATCTCAACCCAACCACACCAGCTGCAATCCGACAGTGCAACCTGCACACTACAGATTTAAAAGATTCTTCTAGCATGATTTTAAACCATTTTAATTACAAATTAAAAAAAAAAATAAATAAATAAATAAATAAAAAGAATATCTCAGTAGCAAAATAAATAGTAAAACATCAAAGTATCGCACAATTAAATGCTTGTAACTCTTTTTAAAGGGAATTAAAAGGATTCTTTGTTCATTTCCATAAAAAATAAAAATAACATAAATATAATTTTCTCTTTTTTTTTTTCTTGAAGAACATGATTCTAGTAATACAAAAGAAAAAATATCATAAACATAAGTCGATTAGGTATTGTTGTGTGAAAAAGAAAAAAAGAAATGTTAGAAAGGATTACTGGTTAAAACTGTTGCCAATGCAAATTAAAAATCGTTACAATACCAGCAAAGCCATTTGTATTTCGCTTCAATTTTTTCTGTCCCAGTAGGTTTGATTTTTTTAAAAATTGCTCATGTTCTTCTAATTCAGTTCTTAAAGACTTTTTTTTTATTCTTAACTCCATTTTAAACTTAAGATTCACTTTATTTGGTTTGAATTATTTTTCAAATATTATTTATAATCTACATTTTTGTGTAAATCTGTCTTATTATTTGGTATTAAAACTTTTTTTTTTTGGTGGGGAAAAACATGGAAATTGCTCTTTTGGAATTGCTATAATTGCAGAGTAACTTTCTCGAATGGCTCAATTCAACAAAATGCTATTGTGGTGTGCAGGTTGGGCTACCAGATTATAACTAAATATGATTGGGTTGGAGATACTTGAGGCAAAAATTGGAAAACTCACAGCTTTATGTACACACGCACAAACACCATACACATAAAATATTTAACACATGTAATTATAGACTTCCACTATAGATATTTCACTACATAAACTATAGATATTAAACTATATAGACTGTAGATATACCACTATAGATAGACTATAGATATCCCCCTTTTAAACAGAAAACTCCATACTTAGTTAGGCGCAGGATGCGCGAAATATACTTATATGTGGTTGGGTTGAGATACTTGAGGTACAGGTTGAAGAATTCACAGCTCCATTTACACATGCATAAATACCATATATGTATTCCATATCTATATTCGAGGTAGGTGTTAAAACCGACATAGAAATGATGCCGTTAGTCTACGTATACTCGTAGGACGGCCAAATAATTTAACATTAATATAAAAACAATTAATAAAAATACGAAAATGAATACTGAAACAAGCAACTATTTTCCTTTACTTTTAATGAATACTAATATATACAATTACAATCAAATTTAGGATCTTTACATTGGCACTTAAAACAGACTAAATAAAAATGTTTATAGAGAAGCAATCATAATATTACGCATACCTCAAATGAAATATTCCCATGAGTGGGTCAGTGATTTACCAGTAGCCTCAAAAACCTTTTAACGAAAAGAATGCTACCCACAAAAAAGATGGACATAGATCTATGTTATAAATTATCTAAATAGCCATTCTCGCAGCAAAAAAATTGTGTACCAGGCTCACGCACTGTCGCAGATCGTTCGCTCTGCTTTCAACGGGTCTTCCTTTTTGCCCGCAAAAACTCCAAAAAGTGGTCCCACCAAAACCGACCGGTTCTTTTCACCGGATCTGACCGTGTGACCGGGAGGGGTTATCTATCATTCCTGGATTCATACAAAAATAAAGGAAATACCCTCCCACACACAACAGGATAATTACCAGTCACAACAGTGGACCCACTTCTAAGCCGAAACCCCGATACTCGGATACGCGCAGGGTTCGCGAAATATACTTCCTCTCGGAAGAGAATTTGTAGGGCAATTGACCATTTCTCCTGAACGCCACAGGAGGCGCTCTTGAGAGTGCGTAGGAGGAAGTATGGTTACAAATGTAAATCTTTTCTTTTTTTTATGATTACAATCACAAAATATTTCTTTGGAAATCATTTCATTATTATACTTATTTACCTCTAAAGCCACCTAACATTATTAACTGTGGAAAACGCAAAAATTTGTGTGACTTTATTATTCCTATCTTCTACACACGGTAGCATTTTTCCATGAGAAGAGTTGCAGTATTTTGTTCCTAGGAGAGATTAATAACAAGTACATCATAACAAGCTATCACTCAAATCTGACAGCAGATAAGCAATGTTGTGGGTAGTTATATTACATGTAATTAGTGTTTTGTACTAATGAGAACAACCTGTCACTCAAAACTGATAGCAGATATTCAGTATCATGTATAATGAGATTCAGGAAATTAGCGATTGTCGGTCGAAAATTAGCGATTGCGGCCTTCACAGGTCGAAACAATTACAGATGGGATATGGACTACGTCATGAGTTCTTACATCACGATTGTAGATATCATTGGTTGAGGAAGTATCGATTCCAAAGAGAAGTGAGGAAAACTGACACCCCTTTTTGGCAGATTTCATTATTACCTGTTATTTGTAAACAACAACATGTAATCAACTGAGATCGTTTTTCACGGCTACAGTATTAAGACGAAACGCCTGATTATGAAAATGTAATATAAATAAAATAGTAATGAAGTGTAATATAAATAAAATAGTGTAATATAAATAAAATAGTAATGCAATGTAATATAAATAAAATAGCAAGACAAATTGACAGTTTAATATATATGTATGTTGTTAGTTTAAATAATAGAATTTTGAATTTATTATTAATGTGATTATACGATCAATAATACTAATGAATAAAAAATATATAGTGCATAAATGCATATAGATAAATGCATTATTATATACATAATACATAAAATATAAATGTACTTGTAGATAAATTATTAAATGTTATTCAGGTTTTTACATTTTAATCAATGCTTTTAACAATTAACACAATCTTTTCAACATCCATACTAAAAAAAAAAAAAAAAAAAATTACTTTTCAAAAAGCTCTAGGGGAATATTTATTGCGCTGTGTTTTCAATTCCTGGAAACAAGATACAACAGCTGGCTTACGAGGAAGAAATCTTCTTTTCTCAGATCCCATTAAGAACTTTTCTAATTGCGGGACGAGTTTCACGTGAATTTAAAAGTAAGAGCCTCGAAAACGAATACCATTTGAATATATAAAGTATTTATTTGATATTTTATTTGCCCTTTCACCGTTTTTTTCTTTCTTGCGGTAGCAGCAAAGAAAAATATTCAGTTGACTTCAGTTTACTTTAGCAAGTAAAATCTGCATCTATTCTTTCTCTTTTTTAAATAAAAAAAATTAAAGCGTTAAGTAATCGAAGTGATGTCATGCTTTAAAAAAAATTGAAAAAACGAATAAATCTAGAATTAGAAAAGTAGAAAAGAGTAGATTTATTTCTCGATCATTTTGCTTTCTCTTTCTTTTTTTTTTTTTTTTTTTTTTTTTTTTTGGAATGAGTGTTCGAGACGAACCGGTTCGTTTTCTTCTTTTCACTTTACTTCAACGAAATGAATGGAATAAAAAGAAGTTAAAAAACAGAAGATTTTATTTTCTTCTTCTTAATTCCATATTCTCTTTTACGGAATTCTTCTTAAAGGTGAAGAAAATGGGGGAGAGATTAATTTCGAAATGAAATCGAAGGAACTGAAATGGATTGCAAAGGTTCGAAAGGTGTAGAAATCCCTCAAAATGAATTCCCTATTTGAATAGATCCCCATTCTTTTCATTAGAATGAAAATAAAAAACCTTAAGTTCTTTTCTGCAGTGAAGAATTAGGATAAAAAAATTCAAAATGTCTGATTTATAAATTCGCAAGTATTTAGATTTATTTAAAAAATAGAACATATTTTAAATTTTTTTCGTTATTATGAACATAAATGTCAAAATTAAGACATAGCCATATTTATTTTAAAATATTCTTCATAATAATTCAATTTTTGTTCTGAAATTTAAATAAAAGTTTTTCAAATCTGTAGAGATTCAATAAACATAAAAGCGCGAGTAAATTCTGTTTTTTTTGGAACACAAATATTGACATAAACAACATTCAATGTGTATATTAAACTGAATTAATGAAAAATAACGAATGCACGTTAAACAAGCATATTTTATACATGTGAAATAATTAAATAATTATTAAATGTATTTATCTAATCAATGAAATTAATTTATTTAAATTTATCTTAATGAAATATGATCTAATTGACCTTATCTCTTAAAAGAATATCACTGAAAATTCAAAAACCAAATAAAAATAGCACTGAATAGCACTGCAACTTAATAAAAATACTGGCGAAATGTTGATTAAAATCTGAAATAATAAGACGAAACATGTGTGTGTGTACGACATAGAAGTTACATGTAAATTATCCGCAAAATGTGTGCTATTTCAAAACCATTATTCTTCTAAGGAAGTTCTAATATTCTTTCCCATTAAATTTGCTTTAAAGTTCTAAAATAATTACATTTTTATACCATTTGAAATAATTAATTTATATTATCATTTGCAGCTTTTCTCAGAGTAAGAGCAAAACCGATTTTGTAATAAATACGATTTTTTTTTTTTAATTTTAATTCATAGAAATGCATATATAATGCATTAATAATACATAAATAACTATAATACATATACGCATAAAATATAAATGCCAATGCATGATAAAATTTGCAATGTTATTCGGGTTTTTACATTTTTAATCAATGCCTTTAACAATTAACAGAATATTTTCAGAAATCCACGTGAAAAAAAAAACCTACTTTTCAAAAAGCTCTAGGGGGAATATTCATTGCTCTGTGTTTTCAATTCCGGAAACAAGATACAACAGCTGGCTTACGAGAAGAAATCTTCTTTTCTCAGATCCCATTAAGAACTTTTCTAATTGCGGGACGAGTTTCACGTGAATTTAAAAAGTAAAAGCTCCAAAAACGAATACCATTTGAATATATAAAGTATTTTATTTGCCCTTTCACCGTTTTTTGCTTGCCACCGCAAGCAAAAGAAAAAAAAAAAAAAATAGAACCGGTGAAATACTCAGTTGGCTCCAGTTTTCTTTAGCAAGTAAAATCGACATCTATTCTGTATCTTTTTTATAAAACAATAAAAAACGTTAAGTAATCGAAGTGATGGCAGGTTTAAAAAAGTAAATTGAAAAACGAATAAATCTAGAATTAGAAAAATAAAATGAGTAGATTTATTTCTCGATCATTTTTATTCCTTTTTTTTTTTTGAATGAACTGTCGAGACGAACTGGTTCGTTTTCCTCTTTTCACTTTACTTCCATGAAATGAATGGAATGAAAAAAGTTAAAAAACAGACGATTTTTTTTTCTTCGTCTTAATTCCATATTCTCTTTTAAAGGAATTCTTCTAAAAGGTGAAGAAAATGGCGAGAGATTAATTTCGAAATGAAATCGAAGGAACTGAAATGGATTGTAAAAGGTTCGAAGGGTGGAAAAGTCGCTCAAAATGAATTCCGTATTTGAATAGAACCTCATTCTTTTCATTAGAATGATAATAAAAAAAGTTCGTTTCTACAGTGAAGAATTATGATGAAATAAATTTCAAATGTCTGATTTATAAATTTTCAAGTATTTAGATAAAGATTTATTTTAAAAAATACAGCATATTTAAAATTCAGTTTTGTGATTATGAATATAAATGTCAAAATTAAGTCATAGCTATGTTTATTTTAATATTCTTCGCAATAATTCAATCTTGTTCTGAAATTTATTTAAAAGTTTTCAAATCTGTAGAAATTTAATATATATAAAAGCGCGACGGAATATTGATGTTTTGGAACACAAATATACAAATAAATATAACAAACAAAACCCTAAACAAATAACATTATAAATCAGAAATTCATTTATTAATGCCAAAATGTAGATTAAATCTAGAAAAATAAAAGCAAAATATTTGTGTGTGTAAGCCATAAAAGTTAAGCAAATTATCCGCAAAATGTATATGAATACATAATATCATTCTTTTAATGAAGTTCTAATATTCTTTCCAATTAAATTTGCTTTGAATTTCTAAAATAATTATATTATTTTATATCTTTTGAAATAATGCCTTCATATTATCGCTTGCGCAGTAAATAATTATGATTAAATCATTATATTATCGTTGGCTACATAAAATCCTTAACAATTAATCATTATACTATGATTGCGACATTTTCTTAGAGTAAGAATAAAAACATAATATATGCAATTTCTTTAATTTTAATTCTTAGAAATGCATAAATAATATAATAATGCATAATTACATATAATAATCAACAAATTATGCCAAAAATGTTTATTCACACGTCAAAACAATTGTACTTTTAACAAAGTTATAATATTTTTAAAAATTAAATTTGCTTTAAATTTCTAAAATAATCTTCATTTTCAATATTCTTTTGAAATAATTGCTTTATATTATCGTTTGCAGAGAAAAATCATTTTTATTAAATCATTATATTATCGTTTACGGCCCAAAATCGTTTTCATTAAATCGTTATATTATCGTTTACGACAGAAAATAATCATCATTTAATTCTTATATTAGCGTTTGTTGCGTTTTTCTTCGCGTAAGAATAAAAATAATATATTAAAAAAATAATATAAAAATATATAAAAAAAATAAAATATATAAAAATATATAAAAAAATAATATAAAAATAATATTTTTATAATAAATACGACTTTAATTCTTAGGAATACATAAATAATACAGAAATGCATAAATAAACCATAAATACATTTACTACATAAATGCGTAATATATAAATGTTCATACAAGATAAATTATTATAAATTAAATTATCATTATCATTACATCATTTTATTATCGTTTGAGGGTTTTCTTCAAATAAGAATAAGAACGATTTTGTAAAAAATATGATTTCTTTAGTTTTAAATTAATTCTTAGAAATGCATACATAATGCGTGAATAATATAATAATGCATATATAATACATAAATACATAGAATACATAAATGCATAAAATATATATTTCTATGCGTGATAAAATATCGAATGTTATTCAGGTTTTTACATTTTAATCAATGCCTTTAACAATTAACAGGATCACATCAATCATATGAGAAAAAAATACTTTTCAAAAAGCTCTAGAGGTAATATTAATTGAGCTGTGTTTTCAATTCCCGGAAACAAGACACAACAGCTGGCTTACGAGAAGAAATCTTCTTTTCTCAGATCCCATTAAGAAATTTTCTAATTCGGGACGAGTTTCACGTGAATTTAAAAAGTAAAAGCTTCGAAAACGAATACCATTTGAATATATAAAGTATTTATTTTATATTTTATTTGCCCTTTCACCGTTTTTTTTACCTTGCGGTGGCAACAAAGAAAAATATTCAGTTAAATTCAGTTTACTTTAGCAAGTGAAATCTACATCTATTCATTCTCTTTCTTTTTATAAAAAAATATAAAACGTTAAATAATTGAAGTGATGCTATGTTTTAAAAAAAAGTAAATTGAAAAGCGAATAAATCTAGAATTAGAAAAGTAAAAAAAAAAGAGTAGATTTATTTCTCGATTACTTTTCTTTTTTTTTTTTTTGAATGAACGTTCGAGGCGAACTGGTTCGTTTTCCTCATTTCACTTTTATTTCAGTGAAATGAATGGTATAAAAAGAAGTTAAAAAACAGACGATTTTTTCTTCTTCTTCTTCTCAATTCCATATTCTCTTTGAAGAAATTCTTCTAAAGGTGAAGAAATTGGGGAGAGAGATTAATTTCGAAATGAAATCGAAGGAACTGAAATGGATTGCAAAAGTTCGAAAGGTGGAAAAGTCCCTCAAAATGAATTCCACATTTGAATAGATCCTCATTCTTTTCATTAGAATGAGAATAAAATCCAACTTCTACAGTAAGAATTAGGATAAAATAAATTCAAAATGTCCGATTTATTAATTTCCAAGTATTTAGATAAAAGTTTTTATTTTACAAAAATAGAACATATTTAAAATTCCTTTTTTTTTGTTATTATGAATAATTCCAAATGTAAAAACTAAGTCATGGCTATATAAAGTTTAATATTTTTCATAAAAATTCAATTTTGTTCTGAAATTTAATTAAAAGTCTTTGAAATCTGTAGAGATTCAATATATCTAAAAACGCAGCAAAATATTGAACCATTGGACCAAAAGTATGGACATTAATAATATTCAATATTTATAGCACACTGAATTAAATAAAAAGAAAGAATGCACGTTAAACAAGCATATTATATCATAACAAATAATTGAATAATCATTACAAACATTTATCTGAGGACTTCGAATCAAATTATTTAACTTCAGCTTAATGAAATTTTATTTAATTTATCTCTAATCTCTAAAAGAATAGCATTCAAAATTCTGAATTTACTTAATAAAGATGCTAACAAAATGTAACAAATGCACAAATGTAATTTTGAATAATAAAATAAAATATTTGTGTATGTACGGCATGAAAATTAACCAAATCATCCGCAAAATTCGCATGTATACAACAAAAAACATTGAAGTCTAAACTAATGAAATTCTAATATCCTTTTCAATTAAATTTGCTAAAATAATTACATATTTTATATTTTTTGAAGTAGTTTTTATATTATCGTTTGCTGCTTTTTTTTCAGTACGAATAAAAACTATTTTGTAATAAATACGATTTCTTTAAATCTAATTCTTAAAAATGCATACATAATGCGTAAATAATATAATAATGCATAAATAATACAAAAATACCTATAATACATGAATAGATGTACATAAATGCATAAAGTATAGATGTTTATGCATGTTAAATTATTAAATGTTAAAATAATTACATTTTTTTCCCTTTTGAAATAAATGCTTTATATTATCGTTTGCGGCAGAAAATCATTATCATTAAATCATTTTATTATCGTTTGTGGCTTTTTCTTTGTGTAAGAATAAAAACGATTTTCTAAAAATTACGATTTCTATAATTTTAATTCTTAGAAATCCATACATAATGCATGAATATTATAATAATGTGTAAATGCATGATTATAATAATGTGTAAATGCATGAATATTATAATAATGTAAAAATGCATGACTATTATAACAATGTATAAATGCTTAAATAATACATAAATACATATAATACATAAATGCATAATATAGAAACTTTCATAAATTATTAAATGTTATTCAGGTTTTTACGTATTAATCAGTGTCTTTAACAATTAACAGAATCTTTTCAACATCCATACGAGAAATTATTTTTTTCAAAAAGCTCTAGGGGAATATTTTTTGCGCGGTGTTTTCAAGCAGCTGGCTTACGAGAAGAAATCTTCTTTTCTCAAATCCCATTAAGAACTTTTCTAATTGCGGCACGAGTTTCACGTGAATTTAAAAGTAAAAGCTAAGAAAACGAACACCATTTGAATATATAAAGTATTTATTTGATATTTTATTTGCCCTTTCACCAATTGTTTTTGCTTGCGGTGGCAACAAAAAAATATTCAACTGCCTTCATTTTACTTTAGCAAGTAAAATCTACATCTATTCTCTCGCTCTTAAAAAAAAAATAAAAAAAATAAAGCGTTAAGTAATAGAAGTGATGCTATGTTTAAAAAAAAAAATAAATAAAAAACGAATAAATCTAAAATTAGAAAAGTCAAAAAAGAGTAGATTTATTTCTCAACATTTTCTTTCTTTCTTTTTTTTTCAATGAACGTTCGAGACGAACTGGTTCGTTTTCCTCTTTTCACTTTATTTCAGTGAAATGAATGGAATAAAAAGAAGTTAAAAAACAGACGATTTTCTTCTTCTTCTTCTTCTTCTTAATTCCATATTCTCTTTTACGGAATTCTTCTTAAAGATGAAGAAAATGGGAGAGATTAATTTCGAAATGAAATCGAAGGAACTGAAATGGATTGCAAAGATTCGAATGATAGAAAAGTCCCTCAAAATGAATTCCGTATTTGAATAGACCCTCATTCTATTCATTAGAACGAGAATAAAAAGTTGTTTTTAACAGTGAAGAATTAGGATAAAATAAATTCAAAATGCTCCGATTTATAAGTTTCCAAGTATTTAGATATAGATTTATTTAAAAAAATAGAAAATATTTAAAATTCTTTTTTGGTTATTATGAATAAAATGTCAAAGTTATGCCATCGCTATATTTATTTTATTCTGAAATTTAATGAAAAGTCTTTCGAATCTGTAGAGATTCAATACATGTAAAAGCACGACTGAATATTTATCTTTTGGATCACAAATATTGACATTAACGACTTTAAATATTTATAACAAATTGAATTAATTAAATACGGCGAATGCGCTTTAAACAAGCATATATTATTATGTACAATAATTAAATAATTATTAAATAAATTTATCGACGGCATTGAAATCAAATTATTTAAATTCAGCTAAATGAAATATAATTTATTTAACCTTTAATCTTCGAAAAGAATACCAGAATTTTAAATTCACTCAGTAAAGATGCTGATGAAATACAGATTAAAATTTTGAAAAATTAAACAAAAAAATTAGTATGTATACGACATAAACGTTAAGCAAATTAACCGCAAAATTTTTATGCATACTTCAAAAACCACTGTTCTTCTAATGAAATTTTAATATTCTTTCAATTAAATTTGCTATAAATTTCTAAAATAATTACATTTTGTATACCTTTTGAAATAATTGTTTATATTATCGTTTGTTTCAGAAAATTATTAAATTATCGTTTGCGGCTTATTCTTCGAGTAAGAATTAAAACGATTTTTTTAATAAATACGATTTCTTTAATTTTAATTCTTAGAAATGCATAAATAATACATAAAATACATAAATGTTCATGCATGATAAATTATTGAATGCTATTCAGGGTTTTACATTCAATGTCTTTAAAATTAGCAAAATCTTTTCAATATCCATACGGAGAAAAAAAAATTACTTTTCAAAAGGCTCTAGAAGGAATATTTATTCCGCTGTGTTTTCAATTCCCGGAAACAAGATACAACAGCTGTCTTACGAGAAGAAATCTTCTTTTCTCAGATCCCATTAAGAAATTTTCTAATTGCGGGACGAGTTTCAGGTGAATTTTAAAAGTAAAAGATTCGAAAACGAATACCATTTGAATATATAAAGCATTTATTTGATATTTTATTTGCCCTTTCACCATTTTTTATCTTCTTGCGGTGGCAGCAAAGGAAAAATATTCAGTTGACTTCAGTTTACTTCATGAAGTAAAAATCTACATCTATTCTCTCTCTTCCTTTAAAAAATAAAAAGCGTTAAGTAATCAAAGTGTTGCCATGTTTAAAAAAAAAGTAAATTGAAAAACGAATAAATCTAGAATTAGAAAAGTAAAAAAAAGTGGATTTATTTCTCGATCATTTTTATTTCTTTATTTTTTGAATGAACGTTCGAGACGAACTGGTTCGTTTTCCTCTTTTCACTTTACTTCAGTGAAATGAATGGAATAAAAAGAAGTTAAAAAACAGACGATTTTTTTCTTCGTTTTAATTCCATATTCTCTTTTAAGGAATTCTTCTAAAAGGTGAAGAAAATGGCGAGAGATTAATTTCGAAATGAAATCGAAGGAACTGAAATGGATTGTAAAAGGTTCGAAGGGTGGAAAAGTCCCTCAAAATGAATTCCGTATTTGAATAGAACCTCATTCTTTTCATTAGAATGAGAATAAAAAAAATCAAAAGTTCTTTTCTACAGTGAAGAATTAGGAAAAAATAAATTCAAAATGTTTGTTTTATAAATTTCCAAGTATTTAGAAAAGGATTTATTTTTTAAAAAATAAAACATATTTAAAATTCTTTTTTTTTTATTATTATTATAAATACAAATGTCAAAAATTAAGTCATAGTTTTATTTATTTTAATATTCTTTATAATAATTCCATTTTTATCTGAAATTTAATTAAAAATCTTTGAAATCAGCTGAGATTCAATACACATAAAAGCACAACTGAATATTGATCTTTTGGAACACAAATATTGATATTAACCACTTTCAATATTTATAATAAACTGAATTAATTAAAAGAGCGACTGCGTTAAACAAGCATATTTTATCATACCAAATAATTAAATAATTATTAAATAAATTTATCGAAGGAATTCAAACCAAATTATTTAAATTCATCTTAATGAAATATAATTTAATTGACTTCCAATCTCTTAAAAGACAAACACTGAAAATCTGAATTTATTTAATAAAGATGAATGGTGACAAAATGTAGATTAAAATCTAGAATAATAAAACAAAATATTTGGGTCCGTACGCTATAAAAGTTAAGTAAATTATCCTCAAAATGTATAAGCGTACTTTAAAAGCCATTGTTATTCTAATAAAATTCAAATATTCCTTTCAATTAAATCTGCTTTAAATTTCTAAAACAAATTTTTTTTATCGTTTGAAATAATTGTTTATATTATCGCTTACGGCAGAAAATTCTGATCATTCAATCATTATGTTATCGTTTGCAGCAGAAAATAATTTTATTATCGTTCGCTGGCAGAAATCCCTATCATTAAATTATTATGTTATCGGTTGTGTCAGAAAATCCTAATCATTCAATCATTATATCATCGTTTGAGGCAGAAAATCGGTATCATTAAATCATTATATGACAGTTTGAGGCACTAAATTCTTATCATTAAATCCTTATATTATAGTTTGCGGCAGAAGATCCTTTTCGTTACACCAGGGGTCTCCAAACTTGACAGCCTTAGTTTAAATTTTTTGCCGTTATCATTAATTTCTAGATCAGTCGCCGAGTACACGCTCTGAGCGAGCATACGCTTGTTAACTAAAAACTACTGTCAGTGAAAAATCATAATTACATAAGTCTCATTAGTATTTTTTTTTTACAAGTGGATGGATACCCCGCGGTTTCATTCGCGTTAATTTAGCTTTTTCCGTTCCTGGGGAATTTTCGGGATAAAAATCATATGTTCCATTCAGGATATATACATTCCCTAACATCGATATACATACATCTGCGATACTCTTTACGCTAACATAACTACAGCGGGATGTTCACTAGTTAGTGGGATTCATTTCAATTACTTGTTAGTTGTTATGCTTAAGTTAAATTTTCTGCGTATTATGCTTGTCATTAAGCTTTTACCTAGCAAGTAAATAAAACCGATTTATTATCATTCTGTGTTTTTTATCCAACTTATTACAGCAACAATAAGCTATTCGCTCGTCGCGGGCCGGATTGATGACACTGGCGGGCAGAGATGACCCGCGGGCCGTAGTTTGGAGACCCTTGGTCAGATCGTTCAATCATCGTTTGCGACTTTTTCTTTTGAGTAAGAATGAAAACGATTTTGTAATAAATCCGAGTTTTTTAATTTTAATTCTTAGAAATGCATAAATAATATGAAAATGCATAAATAACAGATATAATACATAAATAATACATAAATAAATAAAATATATATGTTTACGCACGATAAAATATGGATTGTTATACAGGTTTTTACTTTTTTAATCAATGCCTTTAACAATTTACAAAATTTTTTCAGCATCCATACGAATAAAAAAAAAATTACTTTTCAAAAGCTCTAGGGGGAATATTTATTGCACCGTGTTTTCAATTCCCGGAAACAAGATACAACAGCTGGCTTACGAGAAGAAATCTTCTTTTCTCAGGTCCCATTAAGAACTTTTCTAATTGCGGGACGGGTTTCACGTGAATTTTAAAAGTAAAAGCTTCGAAAATGAATACCATTTGAATATATAAAGTATTTATTTGGTATTTTATTTGCCCTTCACCGTTTTTCTCCTAGCGGTGGCAGGCAGCAAAGAAAAATATTCAGTTGACTTCAGTTTACTTCATCAAGTAAAATCTACATCTATTCTTTGAAAAATAAAATAAAGCGTTAAGTAATTGAAGTCATGCCATGTTTAAAAAAAAAAGTAAATTGAAAAAGAATAAAAATCTAGAGGAGGGGGAGAGATTAATTTCGAAATGAAATCGAAGGAATTGAAATGGATTGCAAATCGGTGGAAAATTCTCTCCAAAATGAATTCCACCGTATTTGAATAGATCCTCATTCTTTTTATTACAATGAGAATAAAAAAGTTATTTTCTAAATAGTATAAAAATGCATAAATAATTTAAAAAAATCATAAATGCATAAATAATATAAAAATGCATAAATGCAGAAATAATACATAAATAAAAATAATGCATAAATGCGCAAAATATAAATGTTTATGATAGATAAATTATTAAAGATTATTCAGATTTTTATATTTTAATCAATACCTTTAACAATTAACAGAATCGTTTCAACATCCATATGAAAAAAAATTACTTTTCAAAAAGCTCTAGGGGTTATATTTATTGCGCTGTGTTTTCATTACTAATTTAATATATAAAAGTATTTATTTTATATTTTATTGCCTTTCATTGTTTTTTTTTTTCTCCTTGTGGTGGCAGCAAAGAAAAATATTCAGTTGACTTCAGTTTACTTTAGCAAGCAAAATCTACATCTATTCTCTCTCTTTTTTTAAAAAAATAAAATAAAGCGTTAAGTAATCGGAGTGATGCCATGTTTTAAAAAAAGTAAATTGAAAAACGAATAAATCTAGAATTAGAAAAGTAAAAAGAGTAGATTTATTTCTCGATCTTTTTTTCTTTCCTTTCTTTTGAATGAAAGTTCGAGATGAACTGGTTCATTTTCCTCTCTTCACTTTACTTCATTGAAAGGAATGGAATAAAAAAGAAGTTAAAAAACAGACGATTTTTTTTCTTTTTCTTAATTCCATATCCTCTTTTTACGGAATTCTTTCTAAAAGGTGAAGAAAATGGGGGAGAGATTAATTTCGAAAATGAAATCGAAGGAACTGAAATGGATTGCAAAAGGTTGGAATCGGTGGAAAAGTCCCTCAAATGAATTCCGTATTTGAATAGATTCTCATTCTTTTCAATAGAATGAGATTAAAAAAAAAAAATCCAACTTATTTTATACAGTGAAGAATTAGGGGTAAAATAAATTCAAAATGTCCGATTCATAAATTTCGAAGTATTTAAAAAAATATTTCTTTTAAAAATAGAACATATTTAATTTCTTTTGTTATTTTGAATACAAATATCAAAATTAAGTTATAACTATATTTATAAGATTCTTCATTATAATTAAAGTTTGTTTTGAAATACAATTAAAAAATCCTCCAAATCTGTAGACATTCAATACAAAACCACAACTGTAGATTGATCTTTTGGAACACAAATATTGACATTAACAACATTAAATATTTATAACAAACTGAATTAATTAAAAATACGTATGCATGATAAAAGAAACATATTTTATCATACCAAATAATTATATAAATTTATCGGAGGCCTTGGAATCAAATTATTTAAATTCAGCTTCATGAAATATAATTTAATTGACCTCTAATCTTCTAAAAAATAGCATTGAAAATGAGAATTCACTTAATATAAATGCTACAAAATATAAATTAAAATTTATAAAAATAAAACAAAATAATTGCGTGTGCACGACATAAAAGTTAAGTAAATTATCTACAAAATGCACATGCATACTTAAAAAACATTGATCTTCTAATGAGGTTCTAATATTCTTTACACTTAAATTTGATTTAAATTCATAAAATAATTAAATTTTTTTATATCTTATTTTATTCTTATTTATTTTTTTTTAATAATTGTTTTATATTATCGTTTGGTGGCAGGAAAATCATAAGTAAAACAAAATATTAAAAACTTTGTAGCTATATTTATTTATATTTAAAATTTAATTTTTTATTTATATTTAAAATTTATATATTTTTATTTTTATTTTATTTTGATTATTTAAAGTTGTAGCTATATTTTCTATCTATATTTATTTATATTTATTTATTTTTTTTTATTTTTTTAGTTGTAGCTATATTTATTTATATTTAATATAAATAATTATATTATCGTTTGCAGTTTTTCTTCGAATAATAAACACGATTTCTTTAATTTTAATTCTTAGAAAACGCAATATTTATTTAATCCTTGAAATAAACGCTTTTTTTTTTTTTCTTCCTATTCAGAACAAATGTGTGATACAATTTTTTTTTTCTCTCTCTCAACCAATCCCTGTTGAGCTATAATAATACATTGGGAGTTTTTCTTGGCTCCAGATGCAAATACTTCTAGACGGGAAAATTATACCTAGACGTTTAAGAAGGGCATAAGTGGTGTATTCCCCACTGGTAACGCAACGCTGAACGTGACGTCAATCCTTTGACGAATCAGATTAACGATTGAGAATAATCGACAGATAGTAATACATTCATTCTGCTGCACAATCAATCACGATCATCAAAACTTATTCGACAAAATGTTCGACGTTGAGTTATCGTCGCGTTGGCAGTGGAAATGCACTCATAATTGGAAAGCACCAATGTTTATTTGAGAAGATTTCTTTTCAAGCCATTATGAATTGTGAACTGACGAATCGTTGAACTACCATGAATTGTTAGTTTTGAGTAAAGGAGTTGTAATGTTCCGTGCCTGAATATTCCAAAGCAGTATCTGTAGGGATTCTTGTTGACTAATAAATTGCATATTATTTTTACGTGATAAGAGTTTAATTTCTGTGTTTTCTATGTACCCTAGTATGTATAATATAACATATTATATAGATAATATGATAATAATAATAAATATTTATACGCTTTTAACGCTTTTTTTAAAATTCGTAAACTTAGTGCTCAGTCTATCTTATATTATATTAAATGCACGTTTAATACAGTATACTATGTTATACTATATTATGTGCCATAAACACTGTAATAACCATAAATTATTCCAATAAAAGACCTTTTCCTGGTCCTATTTTTAATTACTTAATAATAAAATACGGACATAAAAAATTAAGAGTGTCTTAAAAGGAGTTGACGATCCTAAGGAATTTGGCGAAGGTCCTAGAAAACTCGAAACATTTTCTATTACGTTAAATCTTTTATTTTCCGTGGTAAGTTGGACAGGATTTATACCGTCTGGATTTATTTATGCTCCGCCGTAATACTCTTTAGACTAAAGAAAACTGAGCCCAAAACATTCATCTGATAAATTATTCCAGCAGACAGAATTTATGTCTTTTTTCGGCCAAGTTTGGTCGTTTTATTGTCGTTGATGTTACATGAGATTTACTCACAACCGTATATCTGTGTCTCATGGACAACTTCTGCATTACGGTGCCGGATTTAAGTTTTCCAGTCAAAGGGAAAAGAATGAAAGTTGCTGAATTATGTACTCAAATATAAGTAGTACGAAATTACTTCGGCTTCAATGCGTGAAATAAAAACTTGTGTTGACGTACACATAAAATTTAATACATTTCATGGTAGATGACGAAAACAGGACAGTAGCTGATGAAACTTCTGATGGTACATGGTTCAACAATTATTATTTTCTTGAATTCATATTTATTTCAATAATTTTGTCAATAATTCATTCAGTAATTCATTTTTCATAATTCATTCATTTTCATTTTTCAATATTTCATTCATTCATTCATCCTTCATTCATTTCATTTCATTTCAAATTTAATTTTTTAATATTCATTTCATTAATCAATTGCTATTATAAGCTTTTTCCCCTGTTGCAGCCGTAATAGGATAATTGATCATACGAAAACGGAACAAGTGGATATGCTTAGCTTACCGAGTGCACAAGGCGTATCTCCAGAAATGGCCCTCTGAATGAGAGCATCAACGTTTATCTTTTCAAAAAAGCCATCATGAATCGTGAACTGACCAATCGGAGGAACCACCTTGAATCGTTCCAGCTTTAAATAAAAGAGTTGAAATGCTTAATAATGTCATACAGTAGTATTCGAAAGATTCTTGTTGATGACTATTCTACTTTTGCTGATTAATAAACTGCATATTCTTTTTATGTGATATGGGTTTTAATTTAATGTTTCCTGTGTACCCCTAGTATATGTAATAGAATATATATATATACGGTTATATATATATATATATATATATAACATAATATACAGTGTAATCTGAGCTACAGGTTTATAAACTTGTGGTTTAATAGCCAATTGGCTAGTGCTATGGCATTTGGTACCACAGGCTTTCAGGTTCGGTTGCATGGATGTTCGTTAGTATATCGGAATGCACGTTAAACTGTAGGTCCCGGTCAAATTAGCCAAAAGTGTGCAAAAAATAACCGTGAACGACAAACGAAACCCTCTGACATTCGTAAACCCGGTACCAGACTACTCTATGTATTATACTATATTATACGTAATAAACTATATTATACGCCTCGTAAACACTGCAATAACCATAAATTATCAAAAACGTCATAAAAGACCTTTTCCAGGTCCTTATTTTTTAATAGTTAATAATAAATAGAGGACATAAAAAAACTAAGAATGTCTTATATGAGTTGACGCCAAGCACTTGACGAAGGTTCTAGAAAACCTCGAAACATTTTCTATACGCTAAATCTTTTATTTTCCGTGGTAAGTTGGCCAGATTTATACCTGTCTGGATTTATTTATGCTCCGCCGTAATACTTTAGACTAAAGAAAACTGAGCCAAAAAACATTTATCTGATAAATTATTCCAGCAGACACAATTTATGTCTTTTTCTCGGCCAAGTTTGGGTCATTTTATGGTCGTTGTTGTTACATGAGATTTACCGCAACCGTATCTGTGTCTCATGGACAACTTTCTGCATTACGGTCCCGGATTTAGTTTCCATTCAAAGGGCTAAAAGTATGAAAGTTGCTGAATTATATACTAAATATAAGTAGTACGAAATTACTTGGCTTCACGTGAAATAAAAAAACTTGTGTTGAGTACACATAAACTTAATACATTTCATGGTAGATGACGAAAACAGGACAGTAGCCGATGAAAACTTTGATGGTTCATGGTTGAATTATTGCAACAATTATTATTTTCCTGAATTCATATTTATTTGAATAATATTGTCAATAATTCATTCAATAATTCATTTTTCATAATTCCTTCATTTTCATTTTTACAATATTTCATTCATTCAATAATCGTTCCTTCATTTCAAATTTAATTTTTTAATATTCATTTCTCATTAATCAATTGCTATTATGTTTTCCTTTCCTTGTTGCAGCCGTAATGGGATAATGATCATACGAAAACGGAACAAGTGGATATGCTTCTAGTTTACTGAGTGCACAAGGCGTATCTCCAAACCAGGAAATGGCCCCCTGAGGAGCATGAACGTTCATCTTTTCAAAAGTCATCATGAATCGTGAACTGACGAATCGTTGAACCACGAATCGTTCTGAGCTTAAATAAAAAGAGTTGAAATGCTCCACGCTTCAATGTCATACAGTAGTATTCTGAAAGATTCTTGTTGATGACTATTTTATTTTTGCTGATTAATAAACTGCATATTCTTTTTATGTGATATGGTTTTAATTTCTAATGTTTCCTGTGTCCCCTAGGTATGTAATAGAATATATATATATATATATATATATATATATATATAACATAATATAGTGTAATCTGAGCTACAGGTTTATAAACTTTTCACCTCCTTGTGGTTTAATAGCCATTGGCTAGTGCTATGGCTTTTGGTACCACAGGCTTTCAGGTTCGAATCCTGGTGGTTGCATGGATGTCTGTTAGTATATCGGAATCCACGTTAAACTGTAGGTCCCGGTCAAATTAGCCAAAAGTGTGCAACAAAAATAACCGTAGAACGACAAACGAAACCCTCCTTGACATTTGTAAAACCCGGTACTCAGACTACTCTATGTATTATACTATATTATACGTAATAAACTATATTGTACGCCTCGTAAACACTGCAATCACCATAAATTATCAAAAACGTCATAAAGACCTTTTTCCAGGTCCTATTTAAATTAGTTAATAATAAAAATAGAGGACATAAAAAACTAAGAATGTCTTATAAGGAGTTGACGGCCCAAGAAATTTGGCGAAGGTCCTAGAAAACTCGAAACATTTTCTATTACGTTAAATCTTTATTTTCCGTGGTAAGTTGGCCAGATTTATACCGTCTGGATTTATTTATGCTCCGCCGTAATACTCTTTAGACTAAAGAAAACTAATCCAAAAAACATTCATCTGATAAATTATTCCAGCAGACACAATTTATGTCTTTTCTCGGCCAAGTTTGGTCATTTTATGGTCGTTGTTGTTACATGAGATTTACTCGCAACCGTATATCTGTGTCTCATGGACAACTTCTGCATTACGGTCCCGGATTTAGTTTCCATTGAAAGGGCTGAAAGAATGAAGTTGCTGAATTATGTACTAAATATAAGCAGTACGAAATTACTTGGCTTCAATGCGTGAAATAAAAAACTTTACTGTTGAAGTACATAAAACTTAATACATTTCATGGTAGATGACGAAAACAGGGCAGTAGTTGATGAAACTTCTGATGGTTCATGGTTCAACAATTATTATTTGAATTATTTATTTCAACAATATTGTCAATAATTTTTTCATAATTCATATTTTCATTTTTTTTAATATTTCATTCATTCAATAATCATTCATTCATTTCAAATTTAATTTTTAATATTCATTTCATTAATCAATTGATACTATGTTTTTCCTTTCCTTGTTGAAGCGGTAATAGGATAATTAATTATACGAAAGCGGAACTAGTGGGCATGCATCTAATTTTTACTGAATGCAATGAGGCGTAACTCCAGAAATACCCTTTATGAATGAGATCATCAACGTTCATCTTTCAAAAAAGTCATCATGAATCTTGAACTGACGAATCATTGAACCAATCTTGAATCGTTCAAGTTTGTATAAGAGAGTTGCAATGCACCATGCGTGAATGCCTTACAGTAGTATCGGAATGATTCTTGTTGATAACTATGAAACATTTGTTGATTAATAAACTGCATATTCTTTTATGTGATATACCTTTAATTTTTAGTGTTCCATTATACACTAGTATGTATAAAATAATTATATATATTAATCTGTACCCAGGTTTATAAACTTTTAAACGCTCCTTTGTGGTCTGATGGTCAATTGGTCAGCTCAGACGTTTGGTACCACAGACTTCATGTTCTGAATTCTGGCGGTGGCATGAATGTTTGTGAGTGGTTCGGAATAACATGTTAACTGTAGGTCCCGGTCAAATTAGCCCGTGTGCAAAAAATAAGCCGTAGAGTGACAAACCAAACCCCTCCTTGAAATTTTTGCAGCCTGATGGGTAATGGCTAGCGTTCTGATCGTTAGTACCGAAGGCTTCAGGGATCTAACCTGGCGGGTGGCATGGATGTTTGTGAGTGGTTAGAATACACGTTAAATTGCAGGACCTTTCAAATTAGCCCAAAGTGTGCAAAAAAAATAACAGTAGAGTGACAAGCCAAAACTTCTCTCCTTGAAATTTGTCAAACCAGGTACTCAGACTACCCTATACATTATATTATATGTGTAATACTATATAATAAGTACCATAAACATTCTAACAACCATAAATTATCAAAAGACCTTTTTATTCTGGTCCTATTTTAATTAGTTAATAATAAAATAGAGGACATAAAAAACTAAGAATGTCTTATAAGGATACATTGGGTGTTCAATACATTGGGTGTTTTCAGCTCCAGATTTAAATACTTGTAGCGGGAAAATTATACCTAGACGTTTAAGAAGGGCGGCGTGGTGTATTCCCATTGGTAACGCAACGCGAACGTGACGTCAATCCTTTGACGAATCAGATTAACGATTGAGAATAATCGACAAAAATAGTAATACATCATTCACGCACAATCAATCACGATCACTAAACTTATTCGACAAAATGTTCGACGTTGAGTTATCGTCGCGTTGGCAGTGGAAAGCACTCATAATTGGAAAGCACCAATGTTTATTTGAGAAGATTTCTTTTCAAGAAAGCCCATTTATATGAATTGTGAGACTTTCGACAGATCACGTTGAACTACACCATGAATTGTTGGTTTCGGGTAAAAAGGAATTGCTTAATGCTCACGTGCACAGATCAATTTCTTCAAGAGAGCGGTATCTGTTTAGCGAGTTCTTTGTTGTATGACCCATGTTAATTTTGTTGACTAATAAATTGCATATTATTTTTACGTGATAAGAGTTTGAAGGCTCATGTGTTTTTCTACTGTACCCTAACGTATGCTATAATAATATAACACACTATAGATAGTAATGAATAATAACTAATCCATATTTATACGTGCTTTTACCGCTTTACTATTCGTAAACTTAGATTTGCTCAGTCTGTCTTATATATTGCATATTAAATGCACGTTTAATGTCAACCATACTCATGTTATTTTCACCATATTGTAGTGCCCATAAACACTGTAATAACCATAAATTGTTCAACTAAAGACCTTTTTCTGGTCCTAACTTTTAATTACTTAATAATAAAATACAGGACTTTATATAAAAAATTAAAGAGTGTCTACAAAGCGAGTTGGATGATCCAAGTCAGCAGGTGCGAAGGTCCTATGAAAACTCGAAACATTTTTCATTACGTTAAATCTTTTATTTTCCGTGGTTGGATTGGACAGGATTTATACCGATCTGGATTTATTTATGCTCCGCCGTGAGACTTTTTATACTAAAGAAAACTGTGCTCAAAAACATTTATCTGATGACAAGTCATTTCCAGAAGACACAATTTATGTCTCACTACGGGCGAGTTTGGTCGTTTTATTGCGTTGTTGTTATGAGGATTTTTCCTGCACAACCAAGTGTGCTTATGGCATCTCTGGAACAACTTCGTGTCCCATGTGTTGATGATATTCATAATGAAATAATGTCAATGTAATGATGCGATGATCTTCGTGTCAGAAGAAGTTGTATATGCTGTGTGAGCCATATTCAGCGAGGCTGAAAAGAGCTCATATTATTGAATTA
>BPLR01016569.1:0-31306 GCA_021605095.1 Caerostris extrusa | reverse complement strand
GTTACGTATTGCTTAAACCGTAGGTCCTGGTCTAACACTATCGTAGAAAGGTTGTGGAGAGTGACATATTAAAAATAATGAAAACACTAACTGTTCATTCTCCTCCTTAACCGTCTTTACTTCCTACTTTTAATTATATTCATGCAAGAGAACGCTTGCTCACGCACAAATATGTCGATCCAAAGATAATCAGCACTCCAAATGCCAACTTCTTTACCTCTCACTGTAGCAATCTGGAAGACTATTCCATGCGTCGAATATAAGTCTAGAAATGCGGCATGTACGTTAAAGCGCAACAAAGAGTTGCGTTACGTACATACATTTCTAGACCTCCAACTCTTCCAACTTGCTTTTCAACTCTGTAAATTCTCCACTCCACAAAGCTTTACTTTTAAATCGATCTATTACATTTCTAGAGATCGGAGTATCAATTCCAAATGGCTCAATGTGGATTTCGTTACTATTTGTGTTGAGAAGATTTACTATGAATGCTAGAGTGGTTTTGTTGGTTTTGAATTGCTCAAATCTGTCAGCAAATTCATCTTTAATTTTTTATAACTTTGTGTTGAAGTACCTCCTGTCAACAGTTGCGCTAGTTTTATCACGATATTGCTTTTGTGAAATTGAAAATGAAGTAATTTACCGCTCTTAATATCTTTTGCAAAAGAATTAATTTTTCTTCAAAACAAAACCAATTTCTTCTACCAAAACATAGGCTGGGTTTCCCTTGCAATTTTAAGAATTCTTTAAACTGACGATAGTAGAGAGCTTTTTGACAAGATGCTGTTAACAATCTTGATTACCAAATTCATGACCTCAACTATTTCGGCCGGAAATGTTTGGGCAGAAAGCGCTTCTTGGTGTATTATGCAGTGAAACGTAAGAATTTCGTGGTTTATTTTGCTCTGAAAAATCGTTATTGCCCCTTTATAGTTTCCTGTCATACTTCTGGCTCCATCAGTTGCTTTTTGAAACGATTTTATTTAAATCGATCTTATTGTCTTCATGGCACAAAAATAAAATCACGCGAGGTGCGAGAAAGAGAGAAATCCGGTAAGAAACCGAAACCATCGTTTCAATCCACCAGAGCCAAGGCGAAAATAACCTTTGATCTTGAAAAACGGCGCCGAGGGGTAAAAAGAAACCATCGGTTTTCTGGGAAGAAACTAATAGCAAGCGCATTATTTATTAATACGTATCATGGGAGCTTACGGCTGGTGAGAAGAGAAATATCATAATCAAAATTTTGAAGATCTTTGAGGATCTGGTTATTGGAATGAGAAACAGAATCATAGAACTTTGTTTCTTGAGTGCGGTGAAAAGCGAGTACAAGTGGCTGAGAGATAGAATCGGTGCCTAATCCTCGTTAATCGATTCAGAACGATTTTAAATGCTTTTTTTTTTTATAAAATAAATAATATTTGCTTATGGATCCAAAGAGCCGCAGGACCACACATCCAAAGGACGCATGTGGCTCAAAGCCGCGGGTTGCCGACCCCTGGTTTAGAAGGAGCTCAGTGATAAACACACGTACAGAAGATCCCAATTGAAGCGCCCTCTACAGGATTCAATTGTGAATCAAAACTTCCAGGACCCACTCAAATGCACACAAAAAATATTCTTCAAAATTGGTCCATCCGTTTAATTCAAAAACACGTACAGAAGATTCCCTCTAGGTTTCAATTGACCAACCCCTCAAATGCACACAAAAATATTCCTCAAAATTGGTCCACCCGTTTTGGAGGAGTTCAGCAACAAACAAATGTACAGAAGAATTATATTATATTTTTTTCCACCAACCCACGCACAGTGTTTGTAATTGCCAAAATTATAAAATTTTCAAGAATAAAGATTTTAACAATCTAATTTTTAATTTCATCTAAATCTTATATATCTATATAAATGGACATTTGTGACTATAGTATTGCAATATAATTTAAAAACTATAATATTTAAAGTCAGATTATTTTTATGAGTTTATTCTTTAACCTCGTGTTATCCAAACACTTACGAAAAAATTCTAATTATTTCTTTTTAATTAAACAAAAAACATTTTCTGAATTGCAAGTTCATATTCTTCTGTCTGGCGTCATCATTTAGAATCTTTACAAAAAATTAATTAAATAAGTTCATTGATAAAAATGATTAATTTAAAGAATTGTTAACAAAATAAATTGAATTAAAGTTAATTGTTTCAAATATTAATTTTTTTTGTGATTTTTTTTTCTATATATAAAATATTATATATATTTGTAAATTATTAAATTGTCAATTTTATATTCCTTTATATTTGACTTTCTAAAAATGTGAAATAAAATTATTTGGTGGAAATATTTAGTTCATTATAAAATAGACAATAAATTATTCAATTGAAAGAAATTTTCTTTTAAAATATTAGAGGTTTCAAATTATATTAATATTTTTATATTAATTATTAAATAAATTCGAGTGTTTGTTTAAATGCTTTTTTTATCAATACATTATGTTTTTACAGTCTATGGAGGTATGTATGCATTTTTTATTGCAGTTCTATTAATGATCTTTTTTATTTTTTTTTTTCCAATTGCAGATTATGAACAGTTACAGCAAAAAAAAAGGAACAACGAAAAAAAAAATACAACATACAACAACAACAAAAATAATACAACAAATACAACAAAACATGGTGAAACAGAGTTCATTAATCTAACAATAATGCCAAGTTGCAGATCTTTTAACCACTAAAAAGTGTTACCAGGTGCACCACGGGGGAGGTAGATTAATGTAATTTATACTAAAATTTTGGATATATTTATTTATCATCAAAACATTTACAAGAAGTACCAAAAGAGTTTTTGTAAATTATTAACGGTAGTAATGTCCAAAGCAAATCAAGAATTAAGGACATCCAAATTTTAGAGAACAAGGTATTTCGCATGTACCATGATGCATCAACTGCCATGCGCAATACCTTGTTCTCTAAAATTTGGATGTCCTTAATTCTGATTTGCAGGCGGATCCCCATATTTGACTAGCATATGTAATAATGGGACGCATGTAGACCATATAAATAAAAATTTTAGTGTCTATAGTAGTGTGACTATTTCGTGCAATGAGTGGGTAAAGCTTTTTGATAACTAAATTAAATTTATTCTTAATGTAATTAATACACGAGTGATAAGTAAGGTGTTTGTCCAGTATGACTCCAAAGTATTTTGCTTCATTTGACTATGAAATAAGATTATTATAGATAGTAATGTTTGGGCGTTCCAAGTCGGAAAACTAGGTTTGGTTTTCATGATTTAAAATTGGAAAGTTTAATTATTTAGTGGAAATATTTAATTAATTGTAAAAAAACCCAAAATTATTCAATTGAAGTAAACTTTCTTTATAATATTGTAAGTTTCAAAAGATAGTAATATTTTTTATATTAATTTGTTATTAATTTTACATTAAATATTTAATTGACAATGTATTTGTTTAAATATGATTTTATCAACATTTTATGTTTTTATAGTCACTGTAGATACAGTTCAAAGTAAGTATGCGTTTCTTATTAGATCTCGATTAATGATAAATTACTTAAAAATTTTGGATATATACTACTCTACCCAAAAGTAAGACCAATTATTTTTTTTTTTTTTTTTTCAAAAACTCTTTATTTATTCTTCCAAATTTATTTCATCGCCTTCTCACTTCACAAAATTCTCCATCTCCTCCTAAAATCAATTCTCCACAAAACCCTCCTAACGATTCTAATAAACCAGAAATTTTTCAGCTATTATATATCTTAAAAGAATTTGCGCAACTATTTTCCAAAGATGGCATACGTTCCATGTACAATGATATGCAAAACGCTCAAAACAAAGAAGATAAATTATTTGTTATTTCGCATGGATTTTCCAAATTCTTTCAAAACAATAATTAATGTCTGTTCCCTTTCGCTCAAAATTTTTATTCCAATCTTCCAAACATTAATAACGATTTGATCAAAAGGCTGCCTGATTGCGATATTGAAAATCCTAAAAATGCAAAACGCCCGCGAATTGCACTCTAAATTAAAACTGCTTCCTGATTTTGACTTGTTTATTGTTCACCAGCCAGTCTGTATTTAGAAAACCATTCAAGCGCTGACCTTGACTTTGTTCCACTTCAAGTGCTGACCTTGTTCCATTGCAGACTACCTACGCCAAACTCGTTTTCGCATCCATTTCACCTAACTAAGCAGATTTTCATTTCACGTTTTTCTTTATTACCATTATTATTATTATTTTTATTTTTTACGTTAAACCATTATTGTATCATAACTTTTTGCTTTTTCTTTTTTTAAATCTATTTGGGCAAGTTTCCTAATAGTCTTTACCGTTCTTTTTCTCGCAGAGCATTTCTTCATCGTCTTTGTACAGAAACAGGATAGAAGCTAGCGGCTGCTTGAGCATCCATGTTGCTTCGCAATATGCCAAATCAGCATCAGTTTCATCGCCTTCAAAGTAATCCCCTACTGACACAATGCACTTATGCTAACTTTTCTTCCAATCCTCAATCCATGCTAAAAGTCATCGGCCGGGATGGCCTTCAAAACACTCGGCGATTCACGTTAAATCTCTTCTATCGACTAAAAACGATGTCCCCGGAATGGTCTTTTTTGAGTTTAGGGGATATAAGAGAGAAGAATAATAGAAGTCGTACGGTGTGAATACGTTTGTTGTGAAACGATATGGGTTTCATTTTTGGCGAAAAAAAGTCACGAATCATCAATGCAGTGTGAGCTGGCACATTCGGTGTTTTCGGTACCAATCGAGATTTGACGCGTTTGAGAATCAAAATGGGATTTGGCCGATCGTTTTGAAATTCCAACATCATCAGCAAATCCTCTAATTGTAAATAAACGGTTTGCAAGTACCAAATCTTTAATTTTTTGGACGTGAGCTTCGTTGGTTGAGGTTGATGGTCGGGCAGAGGGCTGTTCGTTTTCAACGCGTTCCCTCTGCCTCCTTTGAACTGTTTATATCACTTCTAAACATTTCTTTCTGATATAGGAATGTTCACCGAATGCCTCCTGCAACCTTCCTGCGTTTCGGCAAACAAAATTTAATGCATATTCTTTGCTCAATTAATTCAGACATTTAAAAATCGCCGGAATCAGTTTTAGCGTTTCGCAAAGCTAAGCGTAACTCAAACACTAATGAATATATTGACGTCAAATTTCACACAGATGTCAAGGATAGTGCCAAAGAAAAAAGAAATGAAATACCATATACCGAAAAATTTAAATTGAAAAATGGTCTTACTTTTTGGACACCGTACTATATGTCAGAGTTTAAGAAAATATTGTTATGTAGTCAACTTTGATATTTTTTATTAAAAATAACAATGAAGTCTGTAAGATTACAACAAAGAAAATTCTCAGTTTTTTTTTTTTCAAAATAATATACAGTTTTATATAGTCCTGATATTCATTGTATTCTATCATTAATATGACTGATACACACACACACACACACACACACACACACACACACACACACACACACACACACACACACACACACACACACACACACACACACACACACACACATATATATATATATATATATCCTGGCGGCTCAGCAGACGTTGTTCAGCCCCAAAAATAAAAAATCATGGAATCTGATCGCAACGCCATCTACTGGGTCCAATTGGGAATATAAACCATACCGTGACCCCCTCAAACACACAAGAAAAGTTTCATCAAAATTAGTACAACCGTTTAGGAGGAGTTTAGTGACAAATACACGTACATATGAACCTGCTTGCAGGTCCTCCTTCACTTTTGAATCCAAACCATCAAGGGACCTGAACAAACCAACACAAAAAATTTCATCAAAATCGGTCCAGCCGGTTTGGAGAATTCCAAACACACGTACATATGGGACCCCTACCGGATTCACAAAAACCAACACAAAAACCAACACAAAAGATTTCATCAAAATCGGTCCAGCCGTTTTGGCGAAGTTCAGTGACAAACACACGTACATATGAACCTGATTGCAGTTCCCCCTACCGGGTTCAATTGTGAATCCAAACCATCGAGGGACCCGAACAAACCAACACAAAAGATTTCTTCAAAATCGGTCCAGCCGTCTTGGAGAAGTTCAGTGACAAACACACGTACATATGAACCTGCTTGCAGTTCCCCCTACCGGGTTCAATTGTGAATCCAAACCATCGAGGGACCCGAACAAACCAACACAAAAGATTTCTTCAAAATCGGTCCAGCCGTTTTGGAGAAGTTCAGTGACAAACACACGTACATATGAACCTGATTTCAGTTCCTCCTACCGGGTACAATTGTGAATCCGATCCGTCCAGGGACCCAAACAAACCAACACAAAAGATTTCATCAATATCGGTCCAGCCATTTAGGAGGCATTCAGTGACAAACACATGTATAGAAGAATTATACATATAAAGATATGTATGTGTGTATGTATAATTCTGAATATATATATAATTCTGAATTTGAAATATTACATTCTGAATTTTTATGACTATTATGACATTGATGAATTCGTCTTTTTCGGTCTTCATAATCAATAACATATTTTAATTTTGTAATTTTTTAAATTAAAAAAATAAAACAATTAAACCAATTTAAAAAAAGTACAGTCTTTTAAAAATGCAGTTTTCCTTTTACATTTGGTAAACTATGAGTTTTCTATGAAATATTTAATATTGTTATAAGACAAAGATTTCATTATAAAAATTTATATTTTTATTGAATTACAAAAAATTATTAAAAGTTTTTGTAATTTTTGTGCATGCCGCAGAAAATGTAATTCGGGAAGAAGAAAAAATCTTATAATAGTTCATAAGTTAGAAGAAATACTGGAAAATGTATAGCCATGCATTTATGAATCAATTACCAATAAAAATTCAGTTTTAGTACATCTCAGAAGTAAAATTAAAAATAATTTTAAATTTTTTTTTTCTGATTAAATATATCATCGCTTCTTTATAATGCATTGTATCCGATTGAGCGTTTTAAATGTCTCAAGTCTTATACCTTCTGTATCCATGTTTATTTATGTCCGCATGGACTGTATATGTCTATATTGGGAAATCTAAACTCATGTTTGTGAAATTTGCAACACCATGAAAGAATCGTCATAATTGAATGAAATTTAATACACAGTTGAGTGGTAGTGGTACAAATAAATGATTACATGTTCAAAGCAAACAAACAATAACAAGAGATCGATATCAGTATTTTGTGTAGCCACCACGCGTCGCAATAAGTGCTGCTACATGACGTGGCATGGAGTCAAACAAACTTTGAATGTCTGCCTAAGAAAGAGCATTCCATATTGTTTATATGCGCACCCAAAGTTCGTCTGCAGAAGCAACAGGACGAGGATCACGAGCGAGACGCCGGCCAACGAAATCCCACACATGTTCAATCGGCGACATATCCGGGAATACGCAGGCCAAGAAGAAGCTGTACCTGCCGCGTTGCAAAGAAGGATTGAACAGTCCTAGCGATATGAAAGCGGGCATTGTCCTGTTGAAATACAACGCCTGGCAATTTTGAAGGAAGGGAACAGCTTGGGGCTGTAGAATTTCACTGATGTACCGGTTGCTGTTCAGATTGCCCACAATTCTTAGCAATTGAGATCGTCCATGATATGCTATGGCATCCCAGACCATAATTCAGGGTGTTCGTCCACTGTGGTGTTCGATAATGGTGGTTCCGGAAGGTGGCGTTCACCGGCATAGCGTCTGACACGAATGCGGCCATCATGGTACCACAAATTAAAGCCGGGATTCGTCAGAAAACACGACATGCTGCCAATCAGCACGCCAGTCTCTATGCTGAGCGGCCCATTGTAGCCGCAGGCGGCGATGGTTTAGCGTGAGGAGTCCTGTATAAAGGAGCCTTGCGCAGTCCCCGCTTCAGCAGACGTCTACGAATTGATGAAGCACACGATGAAACACCTGTAGCTATTGACCACTGTGCAGCCAATTGTCTAGAGGAAGCTGTACGGTCTGTCAGCGCCATGCGGACCAGGTGTCTATCATCGCGAGCTGACGTCACATTTCGGGGTCCACTCCCGGATTTCCGAGTTGTCCGACACTCGTCCGTCCACTGCTTCCAAAGACGCATCACTGTGCTGCTGTTACGCTGCACACGAGCGGCTACTGCACGATAAGACAATCCAGCTTCACGAAGGCCGATGATTCTCCCCGTTCAAACTCTGTAAGTTGTTCAAATCTCGCTCTCTTTCGTCGAAGAGGCACAAGTAACGATTGAGCTAACGTTTACCACTAGCAGATAACCACCGATAACCATACACGCCTCGCTACAGCCGTCTATTTATTCGCATCCATCCGTCGTTCAGAGGGCGCTGCTCAGCATACTCATGCGCTACGGATTTGAAATTCTAGTCATTTGCATATCCTGCGCTAATTTGCATTTCCTTAAAATTTCAGCTCACTCGCGTAAGTCCTTCACGGTGTTGCAATTTTCACAAACATGAGTTTATAATAGATATTTGGAATAGAAAGGTAATCATTGTGGCATGTGAAAACGAAGACTATAGTATAAACAAAGAATACAGAATATAGTATTTACAAAGAATAATTTAATACAGAATATAGTATTTACAAAGAATAATTTAATACAGAATATAGTATTTACAAAGAATAATTTAATACAGAATATAATATTTACAAAGAATAATTTAATACAGAATATAGTATTTACAAAGAATAATTTAATAAGAATAGAGTATTTACGAAACAATTAAAAGAATACAGTGTTAAAACAAAAGAATAGAGTATTTAAAAAGAATAATCTAATACAGAATAGAGTATTTACGAAAAAATGAACAAATAATAGAATATTAACAATAAACAAAGAAGTTAACATATATAGGTATTTTAACAAAGAAGTTAACATAGAATTAGTATAATTAATTAAACAAAAAAAATAGTATTTATGAGAAGATCAATAAAAATTTAAGGTATATTTACAATGATAATGAATAACTGTCATAATTTTTTATAAAACATGTTGAACAATAAAAAGTTAAAAAAATAAAATAAAAAATAAAAATTATAACTTTGTTCTTTGACTTAGTAAATTAATTAAAAATTTCTTATTTTTCCTCCAGAAATTTTATGTAAGTATATGTATACGAATTTTTAAAAACAAAATTTTAATGTGGTGGAATTTCGATTATAAAAAATTTCCTATGTTTCATTATAATATTTTGTCTACCAGTGATTAACTAATTAAATTTTCAGAATATCTTAAACGAGCTGATGAAATGTTTGTAGAAATTCGATGAAATTTCTGTTTGATTCTTCTTACTCATTTTTGTTGTACCATTGATTCATTTACATTACGAGCATGGAATATTAATAGATAGGACGTGCAATTAATATAAAAGGATGCAAGGCGTAAAATCAAAAGATCGTTTATTATTATTCACAATTTAGAAAAATAATTGAACCATGACAGAACACAGGTTTAAAAAGAGCGGCGGTAGCCTAGAGAGATTTTTTGTTTGGTTTGGTTAATATCTCTACGGTCATCTTGCGCACACTTTAAGCTAAACAGACCGAGACTGGAGAGGACACAATGGGAGCACAGAATGTTCATCAGAAGGACTTTCCGCCATCTGATTCGTCATTATCAATGGCTAAAATTTTTAACCGTACACCAATAGAAGACCCTTAACAGACAACACAGAGAATGAGATCTGAATTCTTAACACACATTGAGTCCATTTCATCTGCGACTCTTCGATATGCTGATGCAATTAGTTAAGTGATACAAGGGGTGAAACCAAAAGGCCGTTTAGTGATGACGGTATTCACAATGTTAAATGAAGGATTGAATCATGGCAGAATACAGGTTTAAAATCACAACAAAATCTAGAGAGAGAGGACAGAATGGATCATATTAACAATCTTGAAGGAATAATATGGAAGCATGGCAGAACATAGGGATAAAAGACAACCGTAACTTAGAGACATAACACCATGGAATGTTCATCAGAATGGTTCTCTCAGCACCAGATTCGTCATTATCATTGGTTTAAAGTTTAACCGTACACCAATAGAAGACCTTTTTTAATAGGAGATTCACAGAATAGAGAAGACAGAAGAGAGACATAGACAGAGGACATGATACTGACGAATCTGGTGCTGAGAGAACCATTCTAACCACTGATAATAGCCACCACCATTTAAACCACTGATAATGGCGAATCTTAAACCACTGATAATGCCGATGCTGAGAGAGGACATAATGTTCATCAGAATGGTTCTCTCAGCACCAGATTCGTCATTATCATTGGTTTAAAGTTTAACCGTAAACCAATAGAATACCATTAATAGGCGATTCACAGAATAGAGAGGGAGAGAAGAAAGACATAAAGAGACAGGACTTAATGTTCATCAGAATGGTTCTCTCAGCACCAGATTCGTCATTATCATTGGTTTAAAGTTTAACCGTACACCAATAGAAGACCCTTAATAGGAGATTCACAGAAGAGAGAGGAGAGATAGAGACATAGGAACAAGACATAATGTTCATCAGAATGGTTCTCTCAGCACCAGATTCGTCTGTATCATTGGTTTAAAGTTTAACCGAACACCAATAGAAGACCTTTTAATAGGAGATTCACAGAATAGAGAAGTGAGACATAGAGAGTGGACATAATGTTCATCAGAATGGCTCTCTCAGCACCTGATTCGCCATTTTCAGTGGTTTAAAGTTTAACCGCATACCAATAGAATATTCTTAATAGGGGATTCACAGAATAGAGAAGAGAGACATAGAGAGAGGACATTTCATCAGAAAGACCCTTTCAGCACCTGATTCGTCATTATCAGTGGTTTAAAGTTTAACCGTACACAAGAAGAAGACCCTTTCACAGAATAGAGAGAAGAAAAAAAACATAAAGAGACCGGACATAATTTTCATCAGAATCGTTCTCTCAGCCCCAGATTCGTCATTATCATTTCTTTAAAGTTTAACCATAAGCCAATAGAATACCATTAATAGGCGATTCACAGAATAGAGAGGAGAGAAGAAAGACATAAAGAGACAGGACATAATGTACATCAGAACGGTTCTCACAGCACCAGATTCGTCATTATCAGTGGTTTAAAGTTTAACCGTACACCAATAGAAGACCTTTAATAGGAGATTCACAGAATAGAGAAGACAGAAGATAGACATAGACAGAGTACATGATACTGACGAATCTGGTGCTGAGAGAACCATTCTAACCACTGATAATAGCCACCACCATTTAAACCACTGATAATGGCGAATCTGAAACCACTGATAATGCCGATGCTGAGAGAGGACATAATGTTCAGCAGAATGGTTCTCTCAGCAAGAGATTCGTCATTATCATTGGTTTAAAGTTTAACCGTACACCAATAGAAGACCCCTTAATAGAGATTCACAGAATAGAGAGGTGGGAAAAGAGACATAAAGAGACAGGACATACTGTTCATCAGAATGTTTCTCAGCACGATTCGTCATTATCAGTGGCTTAAAGTTTAACCGTACACCAATAGAAGACCTTATGGAGATTCACAGAAGAGAGAGGAGAGAATAGAGACATAGGAACAAGACATAATGTTCATCAGAATGGTTCTCTCAGCACCAGATTCGTCTGTATCATTGGTTTAAAGTTTAACCGAACACCAATAGAAGACCTTTTATAGGAGATTCACAGAATAGAGAAGTGAGACATAGAGAGTGGACATAATGTTCATCAGAATGGTTCTCTCAGCAGCAGATTCGTCATCATCAGTTTTTTAAAGTTTAACCGTACACCAATAGAAGACCTTTTAATAGGAGATTCACAGAATAGAGAAGAGAGAAAAGAGACATAGGAACAGGACATAATGTTCATCAGAATGGCTCTCTCAGCACCTGATTCGCCATTTTCAGTGGTTTAAAGTTTAACCGCATACCAATAGAATATTCTTAATAGGGGATTCACAGAATAGAGAAGAGAGACATAGAGAGAGGACATTTCATCAGAAAGACCCTTTCAGCACCTGATTCGTCATTATCAGTGGTTTAAAGTTTAACCGTACACAAGTAGAAGACCCTTTCTAGGAGTTTCACAGAATAGAGAGAAGAAAAAGACATAAAGAGACCGGACATAATGTTCATCAGAATCGTTCTCTCAGCCCCAGATTCGTCATTATCATTTGTTTAAAGTTTAACCATAAGCCAATAGAATACCATTAATAGGCGATTCACAGAATAGAGAGGAGAGAAGAAAGACATAAAGAGACAGGACATAATGTACATCAGAACGGTTCTCACAGCACCAGATTCGTCATTATCAGTGGTTTAAAGTTTAATCGTACACCAATAGAAGACCTTTAATAGGAGATTCACAGAATAGAGAAGTGAGACATAGAGAGTGGACATAATGTTCATCAGAATGGTTCTCTCAGCAGCAGATTCGTCATCATCAGTTTTTTAAAGTTTAACCGTACACCAATAGAAGACCTTAATAGGAGATTCACAGAATAGAGAAGAGAGAAAAGAGACATAGGAACAGGACATAATGTTCATCAGAATGGTTCTCTCATCACCAGATTCGTCTGTATTATTGGTTTAAAGTTTAACCGAACACCAATAGAAGACCTTTAATAGGAGATTCACAGAATAGAGAAGTGAGACATAGAGGTGGACATAATGTTCATCAGAATGGCTCTCTCAGCACCTGATTCGCCATTTTCAGTGGTTTAAAGTTTAACCGCATACCAATAGAATACCATTAATAGGCGATTCACAGAATAGAGAGGAGAGGAGAAAGACATAAAGAGACAGGACATAATGTTCATCAGAACGGTTCTCTCAGCACCAGATTGGTCATTATCATTGGTTTAAAGTTTAACCGAACACCAATAGAATACCATTAATAGGCGATTCACAGAATAGAGAGGAGAGAAGAAAGACATAAAGAAACAGGACATAATGTTTATCAGAATGGTTGTCTCAGCGCCAGATTCGTCATTATAAGTGGTTTAAGTTTAACCGTAAGCCAATAGAAGACCTTTATTAGGAGATTCACAGAATAGAGAGGAGAGAAAGACATAAAGAGACAGGACATAATGTTCATCAGAATGGCTCTCTCAGCACCTGATTCGTCATTGTCGGTGGTTTAAAAAGTTTAACTGTAACCCAATAGAAGACCTTTAATAGGAGATTCACAGAATAGAGAGGAGTGAAAAGAGACATAAAGAGACAGGACATAATGTTCATAAGAACGGTTCTCTCAGCACCAGATTCGTCATTATCATTGGCTTAAAGTTTAAACGTACACCAATAGAAAACTCTTAATAGGAGAATCATAGAATAGAGAGGAGATAATAGAGACATAAAGAGACAGGACATAATGTTCATCAGAATGGCTCAGAATGGTTCATCAGAATGACGGTGTAGAAGCATTAATAAAAATAAAAAGTCAATTGACTGCTGAACACTCAACCAGTTACTGACTGTGACAAAAATCAAATTATAACACCGCATGGAAACCACAATGTCTTACTTTAATTTTTTTTTATTATGAAACGTGTTAAGCTGAAATTTAAAAAATATTTATTATATTTGTAGTAAATTAATGTGTAATCCAAAAATTTCTTATTTTCAGCTACCGTCGGTAAGTAAATATATGCAATATATTTAGTTTATATTTAAGTGATTTTCTGTACAGGGAAAATGATCGTGTACATTTGTGATTAGTGTACATTTATTCCCTGTATGATCTGTACAGGGAATAAATGTACACTAATCAACAAAACCATTAAAAACACAATTCAATTAAGTAAGTGTCCGTAAAAGAACCTTGGCGAAGTGTTCTTACCTTCAAGTTAAACGCCGAAGAGGGCTCGTAGCATATTGCACACATTCCGATGATTACAACAAAGAGAAGGGTTAAAATCGCAGAAGGGAATCCATTGAGATTTGGCGTCAAAAGTATTTTCGCCATATTCCAAGGAATTCGTCAAAAGTAATTTCGTCAAGTAAAGGGTGGTTATTGTATGTTAAAGGAATTGCAAACAGTATAAGAAAGCCGGGTTACCACATTTGGTGTGTAATCGCTTAGCTGGCGCCATAAAAAATCGCCAACAACGGTCCCTTTTCTGCAATTTGGCCAAATAAGGCATCTCTTGTGAATTAATTGCTTATGAAGTTGAGTGTTCTACTTCTTATGTCCTTATTCGTTATTTACAGACTTAAATCAAAATGAGATTGACTGGTCGTGCCATCTTTTCTCTTCATTGCATTTGATGAGAAAGTATGATATAAAAATGTAACAATGATATAAATCAAAGGAAACTAATCATTTTGACAGAAAGAGTTAGTTAGTGTAAAATATAATATGCAGAACTTTTAAAGAAACGTTTGACATAGTTGTAGGGCTTAGAAGACTGAGGTACCACTATGAAATAAAAGTGAGATTTGGAAATGTATTGCTGCCATTATTTTCAGCAAATTGTAATTGAGTTCTAATCAGAGGATTGGGATGACTTAGAAGGGAATGAGGGAAATTCTTAAGTTTTACCTGCAGTTTTGGAAAGAGCTAAGTAGTTAGCAATTACCTTGCTGGTTACGTGTGGAGTGCCATCCCTAGATCTCTAAATTTCACTGCACTTGATGATAAAGTAAGAGATGAAAATGTAACAATGATATAAATCAAGGAAACAAATCATTTTGAAGGAAAAATTTTGGTAGTGAAAAATCAAATAATGCAAGAACTTTTAAAGATTCGTTCGACATTTATGTAAGACTTAGAAGACTAAGGGCAGAACTATGAAATATAAATGAGGATTGCAAGCACTGCATTGGAGTGGATTATTGGCATGATTGTCAGCAAATTGTAATTGAGTTCTAATCAGAGGAATGGACCTTTTACTGGATCAGTAAAAATGTAACATTATTCATTATTTACGCATAGGGCAAAAAGCAATTTACTAACAGAAGATAGTGAATTGGATTTTGCTGTCATTTACAGATAGGCTTGCCTTCTAGTAAATAAGTGCAAGCATTTATTTATGTAAGGGACCATCTACTTTCTACAGTTGGTTGGTTTTGGGGTTTAATGGCACAAGAGCCAGATTTGGCTATGCTGCGCCAAACAAGGTGGTAAAAAAGTAAAAGGTAATTAGCAATAAAACAAGTTAAATTCGCAACTTCGCAAAAACATTAAAAAACCATGACAAACATACGTAAAAAATCGTGAAAGACAGATATGGTATTTAAAATACAAATGCAGGGTTTAAGAAGAACTAGAATTAATAAGACAAAATACAGGATGAAAAAATGTATACATAAAACATGAAATAATTTTGTTTCAAAGTATTGTAAAAAACCATTTTTACCCATTGTGCGTGGCACCTGGTTAAAAGGTATGATATACAATTAAACATTAAAAACAGTTCACTCGGAAATCATCTCCGTCTCATTGTACTCTATGATATCACTGTCTGTGGTGTCATCAGTTGTAGTTTCGGTGTCCTCAGTTGTAGTTTCTGGTGACACAGATGGATGAGAAGGCGGTTTTGTAAATCGTTTTTTACTTAATAAAATCTGTTTGGAATTCTGTTTCGATGTGTCAATTTTTTTTTTTTTCCGACTATAGCAGCCGTTGGTTTTTTTTTTTTTATGTTGAACTACCTTTTTATTGTCTGAGGTGAAATGGACTTGCTTCTTGGGCTGAATTTTGAATGAGGATGGACTGGTCTGTGGACGAACTGTTTTAGAGGGAACTGAAGTGGATATGGATGGAGCAGATATTAAATTAGCAGAAGCAGCAGAATCGATAGATCTGGGTTTTGGATTATAAAGTGGTTTCAATTTTTTTTAGTGGTGGACAAATTATTCCTGTTATATGGCTATCAGTCATTATGGAAACAGAACATGTAGGAACTTTTTTTAGAGTAGATGTAATGTTATTTTTGGCACTTGCTGCATATGAGGCAGAATACTGTTGAAGAATGATTTTTTGGCGTCGAGATATGATAATTTCCGATTAGTTTTGAGTTCTTGAATTTGTTTCTCTTGCTTCCATTTTGAACAGGATTTCTAATTAGACGGATGGGGCTCTTGGCAATTTACACATTTAGGTATAGCACGACAATTAAGATATGAATGGCCTGCAGTAGCAGAATTTGAACAGATTTGTGTACCACGCAAGCGTTTTTTTGAATGTCCGAATTTTTGACAATTAAAACATCTTAGGTGACTTGGCATGTAAGGTCGTACGGGGCAGTTAAGATATCCGGCTTTAATGCTTTTGGGTAGGATAGATTCGTAGAATCTCCGGACTATGTGTTTTGTGGTGATAGAATCAGAGCCTTTTTTAATTCTGCGAGCTGAAGAGACACCTTGGGAACTTAATTCGGAGACGATTTCGTTCAGAAAGACATGTTGCAGATCTGGTTCGGATATTACACCTTCGCAATAATTTAATGTTTTATGGGCTTCTACTTTAATAGGGAAATCAGAAAATAGTTAGTGCATAAGAACAATTTTGATTGAGACGGGGTATACGTTTCGATGAGGAGATCACCAGATTTAAGTTTTTTTTACGGTTTTAAGGTCGCCGCCTATGGCCTGCAAACCTTTTTGTATTTTAAATGGCGAAGTCGTGTTAAATTCATTGTTAGGGGCAGATAAAATGAGAAATGTAGCGAATTGAGAGGCCCATTCATAATATGGTATTTTCGATGTTTCGCCAGATACAGATGAGGAGATATTTGATAATGGCGAATTTAGGCCTTCACCATGGCACGAAGTTTTAGATAAAGTATCCATAAAGCAAAAGAAAAACTATCCGGATCCCGGATCACACCGCCCACCATGGAGCCCTACTAGGGAAAGCAGATTTCTGCCTTAGTGTTAACCAGGACCTATACGGTCAAAGCCACTTCCGGAAACAACCTCCACCCTTAGCGAGATGTCCAAGAAGTGACCCATCGCTTGAATCCAAAGCAATTCCAGACATGAAGGACTGGTAATTGCCAGCCGATTGAGGCACCCGGAGACTGAGATGTATCGCCCGACTACCAGAAGCGGAGGCCAAAGGGATGTGTTGCCCACACCAGAGTCGCAACTCTAGCTGGACTCAATCCCCAGGATCCTCTTTTCCTGGGACGGGGTCGCCCCCTGCACGGCCAACACGTGGATCAGACAACTAACATAGGTGGTGAAATCAAATATATATGAATAAAATGAAAGAAAATAAACATTAGTCAAACAATACAACCGAAAAACAAATAATTTTAAATAATCACGTAAATAACAAAGAAATGACGAAAAGGATTGAGTGTGCACGAAATATGAAATCAGACAAAAAGGTATGACAAATGCATGACGGTGAGGATACATATAGAGAGATCTGTGTTCTAGACGATGGAAAGGAAAAAAAAGGAAAAAGACAAAAGGATAAAGGAAAAGATCACTGGGAACCCCAGGGTCGTGACACCCGCACACATCTAAAGAAGATGTGCCGCTGGGGGGTCTACTTTCTACAAAGTGAATTTGTGATTTTTTTTTTTTTTTTGTTTTTTAAGAAACATGTAGTAGTACATGTAAATTTTGAAGATTCTAGAAGTTACAAAACACTTAATGATCAATTAAAATTCCCTTACAACTATTTTTAAGCTTTTAAAGTCCTTTTATCTTACATGTTGGAAATATTTAAAAAAATATGTTGCTGTTCTCAATGAAAATGATTAAATTAATCCAAATATTCTCATTTTATTTTTAGTAAATTGGTTTGTAAGTATATATTGGATGCCTTTGTAAATATATTAATGTAACTTGAATATTAATGAATAATTAAAAGAATTCGTCTTTTTGGATATTCCATTAAGTCTAGTACCAAAAGTCTAGTGCTCTGTACAACCTGAAACTATGATTAAATAAAAATTTATTGAAAGTTAAAACGCTATATTATATTCAACGATAAAACTTTTCATTGCCACACAAAAGTAAGCATTACGTACCATAAAAATATATATATTATTTGGATATACATATATATATTATTACAAAAACGAAGTAAGTTAATATTTACCATTTTTAACCATATTTTAAAAAAAAAAAATTATGCCAAACATTAATTTTATTTAAAATTAGAAAATATCTGCTTACAGATAGAATGCAAAATTGTTACTTTACTTTTAATTAATTCAAAAATTCACGCACGCGATTTTTGATAGGCAAATGCAGTTATCATCGACAATTGCAGTTGGTTCCTGTCAATTATTTTTACAATGATAAATTCTAATGCGGGATTATGGATTTTTATGTATCAGTAATCTTTGCTTTCCTAGTATATAAAAACACTTAACCCTTGTTCTAAATTTCAGAGTAGTATTCTTTTGTTTTTAAATATAAGTTTTTTATAATTTATGTTCTATGAAGTTTATGTTCTTTATGTTTTAAAATTCTAAAATGGTATTCTTTCTGTTTTTAAGTATAAGTTGTTTTATATTCCAAAATTGTATTCTTTGTTTTTAGGTATAAATTGTTTTATAATCTGTGTATAAGTTCTTTTATATTTAAAAATAGTATACTTTTGTTTTTAAGTACAAGTTGTTTTATATTTACAAAATAACAATTAACATCAATATTCTGCTTCAAATATAAAAGTATTTGTGGTCAGTTGCCGTAGATCGTGGTTTGATGAGTAATGATTCTTAATTGGATTAAGAGAATTTAATAGATTCGTCATCTTACATGAAAAAAAAAAATCAATTATTTTTATTTATTTAATTTGAAATTCCCTACTCCTAAGGTCTTAAATTATTTAATTTGTTGTCTATGTGGATAGTAAAATAATGGTTCCTGAGAATATATGTCTAATTAAATCAAAGAATTTTAAAAGTAATTGGGTTATCAGTATTATTGGGAATCTACAAGACTGAATTCTTCAAATTATAAAGTGAAGATTACTTGAGTAGCACTACTATGTTATTATGTTTATGTTATTATTTTTGAGTATTGCGGTCAAATAATTAGTGATTTCTACTTTTTGTAATAAAATTATGAAAACACAAAGAAACTCTTATCCTTAAATGTCCTTATTTTGTTGTTGTTATGTTTTTGTAGTAGTTTTTATTACGATTTAAAAGTTCCCATGCTTTTATTTTCAGTTCAAGGTAAATATTAAAGTTTTTCATTTGATTTTATACTTTTTATTTTTATACTGTATTACTTGAAAAAGAGATTACGTGAAAATTATACAAATTTAAATAAAAGATTTTCAACCATGCTTTTTACGCAAGTTTATACCAAACTAACTTGTCTTCTTCTTTAGAGTTTGAATTTCTATAAAATGTTTGCTTTTATAGAAAAATGCTAATTTTTAATGTGCACTTATTTTTGCTATGGAAATGAATAGTTTACTACAAACAAGTAATATAAAAAAAAAATTTTAAAGTCAATTCCTTTTTTTTTTTTTCTCACTATACAGCAGAAAGTCCTTTATAAATAATTTTCATTCATTTTTTAAAGTTTACCTGCCAACCTCTATTAGTAGATACATGAAAACTAAATCTAAAAAAAAAAACTAAAATTAATTAATTTAATTTAATTAATGAATTATTATTTGAAAAAAAACTGTATTAACATCCAGTGTCATCCACTACAAGTTAAAAAAATGTATTTGAACTTGAGTGGATGAATAAAAAGTGTTTTAATAACGATTGAAATTTTGAACAAGATATATATAGGGAAGAGTGTGAGTTAATAAAGGAATTTAAAAAGGTTTTTTTAACACATAAACCCAATATTGGTTTTTATATTAGAAGCTGATATTTCTAAATATCATCAAAATTATTTTTTTGTCAGAATTTAAAGAAGATATCACTTAATTAAAATAGTTCTGGTTTTTTAAAATCTGGTGGGAAGTTTTTTTTTTATCTCTCATTTCTCTGTTTTTCTCGTTTTCTCTTTTTTTTTTTTCTCTCTCATTTTCTAATTCATTTCCTCCACGTATCATTGAATATATATAAAAAAAAAGGATTTCTAAAGATATAAAAAATATTTAAAATTCTGTAGACTTTAAAAAAACCTTACTATTTTAAATAAATTAATACATTTAATTTAAGGCGTTTCTAAGAGAAAAATTCACTAAAAAGAAAAATTTTCTGAAATTACAAACATTGGCTTCAGCTTTTGTTTTCTCTAATTTAGCAGTTAATTAATAAAATCAATTAATAATAATCAATCATTAATCAATATAACAGTGAGTAATTAAACAGTTAATTAATAAATATCAATTATTAATCAATTTAACAGTTTATAATTAAATAGTTAATCATAAAATGTTGAATTTCTTAAATCTGTGGAATATAATATTTATTCAAAATTAAATGCTGGAAAAATAAAACTATATTTTCTTTATACGTAATTTTCTTTAATTTTACCGGATGAATGGTTTAACAATTATTTTAATAATTTTAAAAATTTTATTTATATATCTATTCTTTGTTATTTTATTATAATTTTTAATCATTTCTTCTTTTTCGTAATTGTATTTATGTATTCATTTTTGATTTATTAGGGATGGACAGTTCCAAGTAAATGAATGATTTTTTTAAATATTTTTTTTTGTTCTTGTTTTTAATAAATTCTAACTTACTACTTTGTCTAAAAGACAAAACCAATTATTTTTTTTAAAAAAACTCTTTATTTATTCTTCCAGATTTAGTTCATCGCCTGTAAATTAGTCCATTCCGGATACAATAACACTTTGTCCAACTTTTTTTCCAATCCTTAATGTATGCTAAAAATTCATCGGCAGGAATAGAATTCAAAGCGCGCGGCGATTCACGTTGAATCTCTTCAATCGACTCAGACCGGCGTCCTTGGAGTGATCTTTTGAGTGTAGGGAATAGTAAGAAGTCGCACGGCACTAAATCAGGTGAATACTGTGGTTGTGTAACGATATGTATAAGTCGCAAAGAATCAATGCAGTGTGAGCAGACGGTCTTGGCCCATCATGAGGCTTTTGCGTCAATAAAGAAGAAATTCATGTAAAATAAATCTTAAAAAATACTTACGGTTCATCCGCGTCAGTAGCTTATCTTCAAGTTACACGCGCCCCCTGGGTAATGCAAAGTGAGTAATGTCTGTGCAGCGCTTGCCTTAAGGCATCAAAGACAATTGCAGCTGCATTAGAACGAAAAAAAAAAAAAAAAACTTAAGGTTCATTGAATAAAACATGTTAAACAATATTGCATTATTTAATATGGAAATCATAAAAATATTTACACTTCAAAATACATTTTCTGAAGCAAATGTTTTTAGTCATTACATTTGTAATTATTTGTTGGCTGTTGCGCCAATGAAGAAGAATGGAAACTGATCTGTCAGATCATAAAATAAATAAATAAATAAAGCACTTATTTATTTTATGACGAAATACACTGAAAAAAAAAGGAACATAATTAACATGGGGTAAAACTGATTTAGTCCATTGAACTTGAGATATTCTTTTTGAAACAAGTGAAAGTTATATTTTATATAAATATATATAATGTATTAAGAATTGAATATAATTTTCAGCAATAATCAATAATTTTTAAAATAAATTTTGATAACATGATTTATATATTGTTTTAGGCGATGAGTGATAAGATTAAAAGTTCACTCTTTCTCGAAACCCCGTAAGTCTTGAAGTTAATATTTCTTTTAATAATTCTTTAACTAACTCTAATAATTAAAAAGTTATTATTATTAAAGTTATATTAATCTGATTATATTTTAATTTTATTAACTAATTTAAACTTTAAATATTTTCCAGGTGATTATTTGAAAAGAAAACCGTCTTTGACACTGAATGTATTTCTATGAAGAATTTCACGTTTGTAAACATTGCAAGAAAATGAATTTGAATAAAATGAATAAAAAAAATTTTTTTGTAGTTATAAACGTCTTTTTTTTCCCCCATCAAAACTTTCGTTTTCGGCATAATTATTTTAAAAGATTTTCAGGTAAATCTATGACATATGAAATAACATGAAAAGTTAGTAAAATGCACATTTTTATAATATGTAAAATTGATTCATTCATGTCAATTTTTTTTTTATAATTTTCCTTTTTATTAGCTTATATCTAAATAAATGCATTTAACTCGAGCAGGAATTTGCAAAATATATATAAAAGACTACAGCTCTCACACTTATCACACTTTATAACAGGTGGGCTGAAAAGTTCGTAGTCTGAGAATAGATGGCGCTACTAGTATTAAATCCATATGAGTTTTAGTTAGCCCTAATCTTCAAACGACACGTGTATAAATTTGTCAGCTGTTGCACTATTAGTATGACAGTTATAGCATTTTTAGTGAAGCAACTTTTGTTAGTTTGAAAAAATGGATAAAAAGGAATTTTTGTGTCAACAAAGCATTGCTTTTTGGCGAAAAAATACTATTGAAGCCAAGGCTTGACTTGATAGATATTATTCGGACTTTGCACCAGACAAATAAACCGTACAGAAGTGGTTTTCTGGCATTTAAAGGAGGCGCAATGAGCACCGAGGACGATGCACGCAGTGGACGCCCCCAAGAGGCTGTTACCGACGAAAACTATCAAAAAGTCCACAAAATAATTTATAATAACGTAAAGTGAAGTTGATTGAGATAGATGAGACCCTAAAGATATCAAAGTAACGTGTTGGACATCTCGTGAATGAATATTTGGATATGCGAAAGCTTGTTCAAAATGGGTGCCGCGTAGAGCTCACAATCGACCCAAAACAACGCCGAATTGATGATTCTAAGCAGTGTTTGGAGCTGTTCAATCGTAGTAAACCCGAATTTTTGCGTCGATATGTGACAATGGATGAAACATAGCTCCATCATTTCACACCGGAGTCCAATCAACAGTCAGCCGAGTGGACTGCAAGTGATGAACACTAAAAATGCTATAACTTCACTAAAAATGGTATAACTCACATACTAATAGTGCAACAGCTGTCAAATTTATACATGTGTCTTTTGAAGGTTAGGGCTAACTAAAACTCATATGGATTTAATACTAGTAGCGCCATCTATGTGCCTGCTTACGAAGATTTCGGCCCACGTGTATTATATATGCTATAGAGATAGAGGTTATGAATAAGCGACATATACAATAACATGAAATGATTTCATATCCAATATTCAATGCATTTCATAACGTATCAATACGGAAGGAGAAATGTAGCATAGATAAAAAAAAATTTTCTAAATAACATACGATTAAAAATTTTTATTTCTTAGATCAAGATTAGCTAATTAACTATAATCATATTAAATTAACTAGCTAATATTTAATATTAATTAATTCTAATTTAATATTAATTAATTTTATTTTTTAATTCTAATTTAATATTACGTTAGGCCAATTTTTGACATTAATTAATTTTAATTTCAAATTACGTTAAACCAATTTTTAATAATAACTAGTTTTAATTTACTATTAAGTTAACTAGCTAATTTTTAATATTAATTAATTCTAATTTAATATTACGTTAATTGACTAATTTTTAATAATATTTAATTCTAATTTAATATTAATTTAATTAACTAATATTTAATAGTAATTAATTCTAATGTATTATTATGTTAATTAACTAATAAGTTAAAAATGCAATAAATAAAATGCATATTTTTTTTCATGTAGCTTAGTAACAATAACATAATAACCTATGGAATAATTTATAACCTAACTTAATATAATAACCTATAACTTAATTTAATCTAATAATCTATGGAATTGAACTCTTGAAAAATTAAAAATTAGACTAATATAGGATATTCATAAATCATTACACCCATGTGATAAAAACTCCAAATTTAATAAAATAAATGCTATACGCATTTTTAATTTCTTAGAAATCAATCCAATGAATCAGAACGCTAATTAACTATTTTTTAATATATATTTCTAATTGAATAATATTACATTGCTAATTTTTAATATTGATTAATTCTATTTTAATGTTAAGTTTATTAGGTAATAAGTTAAAAAATAATACATAAAAATGCATATTTTTTTTTTCATGTAGCTTAGTAATAATACTCTAACTTAATCTAACCCCTCCCCCTCAAAAGAATAATCGCATTTCATAAAGTTCAAGACTCGAAAAATAAAAAATTAGAATAATATAAGATATTCATATATCATTACACCCATGTGATAAAAATTCCAGATTCAATAAAACATTTGGCAAGAACAATTTTTAGTTTTTTGGAAATCAATCCAATGAACTTAACAATTGGCTGACATGTTTGTAGGCTACACATAGATGGCGCTACTAGTATGAAATCCATATGATTTTTAGTCAACCCTCACCTTCAAAAGTCACGTGTATAAATTTGACAGCTGTTGCACTATTAGTATGTGTGGTTATAGCATTTTTAGTGAAGCAACTTTTGTTAGTTTGAAAAAAAATGGATAAAAAGGAATTTCGTGTGTGTTAATAAAGCATTGCTTTTTGGCGAAAAAAATACCATTGAAGTCAAGGCTTCGCTTGATAAACATTATTCGGACTTTGCACCAGGAAAATCAACCGTAGAGAAGTGGTTTGCTAAATTTAAACGAGGCGAAATGAGCACCGAGGGCGATGCACGCAGTGGAAGCCCCAAAGAGGCTGTTACCGCCGAAAACATCAAAAAGTCCACAAAATAATCTCTGGTAACCGTAAATTGAGGTTGATTAAGATAGCTGAGACCCTAAAGATATCAAAGGAACTTGTTGGGCATATCGTGAATGAATATTTGGATAAAAGCTCTGTTCAAAGTGGGTGCCGCGTAGAGCTCACAATCGACCAAAAACAACAACGAATTGATGATTCTAAGCAGTGTTTGGAGCTGTTCAATCGTAATAAACCTGAATTTTTGCGTCGATATGTGACAATGGAGGAAACATGGCTCCATCATTTCACACCGAGTTCAATCGACAGTCAGCCGAGTGGACTGCACGTGATGAACACTAAAAATGCTATAACTTCACTAAAAATGCTATAACTTCACATACTCAATACTAATAGTGCAAAAGCTGTCAAATTGATACTCATGTCTTTTGAAGGTTAGGGCTAACTAAAATTCATATGCATTTAATACTAGTAGCGCCATCTATGTGCCTGCTTACGAAGGTTTTCAGCCCACGTGTATTATATATGCTATAGAGATAGAGGTTATGAATATGCGACATATACAATAACATGAAATGATTTCATATCCGATATTCAATGCATTTCATAACATATCAATACGGAAGGAGAATATAGCATAGATAAAAAAAAATATCTAAATAACATGCGATTAAAATTTTTTATTTCTGACATCAAAATCAGCTAATTAACTATAATAATATTACGTTAACTAGCTAATATTTAATATTAATTAATTCTAATTTAATATTACGTTAAGCTAATTTTTAATATTATTTAATTCTAATTTAATATTACGTTATGCCAATTTTTGATATTAATTAATTTTAATTTAAAATTACGTTAAACCAATTTTTAATAATAACTAATTTTAATACTATTAAGTTAACTATCTAATTTTTAATATTAATTAATTCTAATTTAATATTACGCTAATCAGTTAATTTTTAATATTAATTAATTCTAATTTAATATTACGTTAATTGACTAATTTTTAATAATAATTAATTCTAATTTAATATTAATTTAATTAACTAATTTTTAATATTAATTAATTCTAATGTAATATTATGTTAATTAACTAATAAGTTTAAAATGCAATAAATAAAAATGCATATTTTTTTTTCATGTAGCTTAGTAACAATAACATAATAACCTATGGAATAATTTATAACCTAACTTAATATAATAACCTATAACTTAGTTTAATCTAATAATCTATGGAATTCAACACTTGAAAAATTAAAAATTAGACTAATATAGGATATTCATAAATCATTACACCCATGTGATGAAAAACTCAAATTTAATAAAATAAATGCTATACGCATTTTTAATTTCTTAGAAATCAATCCAATGAATCAGAACGCTAATTAACTAATTTTTAATATTTATTTCTAATTGAATAATATTACATTGCTAATTTTTAATATTGATTAATTCTATTTTAATGTTGTATTTATTAGATAATAAGTTAAAAAATAATACACAAAAATGCATATTTTTTTTTCATGTAGCTTAGTAACAATACTCTAACTTAATCTAACCCCTTCAAAAGAATAATCGCATTTCATAAAGTTCAAGACTCGAAAAATAAAAAATTAGAATAATATAAGATATTCATATATCATTACACCCATGTGATAAAAATTCCAGATTCAATAAAATATTTGGCAAGAACAATTTTTAGTTTTTTGGAAATCAATCCAATGAACTTAACAGTTGGGCTGACATGTTGCCTGTAGGCTACACATAGATGGCGCTACTAGTATTAAATCCATATGATTTTTAGTCAACCCTAACCTTCAAAAGACACGTGTATAAATTTGGCAGCTGTTGCACTATTAGCATGTGAGTTATAGCATTTTTAGAGAAGCAACTTTAATTAGTTTGAAAAAAATGGATAAAAGAATTTCGTGTGTTAATAAAGCTTTGCTTTTTGGCGGAAAAAGAATACAATTGAAGACAAGGCTTCGCTTGATAAACATTATTCGGACTTTGCACCAGGAAAATCAACCGTTGAGAAGTGGTTTGCTAAATTTAAACGAGGCGAAATGAGCACACCGAGGACGATGCACGCAGTGGACGCCCCAAAGAGGCTGTTACCGACGAAAAACGTCAAAAAGTCCACAAAATAATCTCTGGTAACCGTAAATTGAGGTTGATTAAGATAGCTGAGACCCTAAAGATATCAAAGGAACTTGTTGGACATATCGTGAATGAATATTTGGATATGCGAAAAGCTCTGTTCAAAGTGGGTGCCGCGTAGTGCTCACAATCGACCCAAAAACAACAACGAATTGATGATTCTAAGCAGTGTTTGGAGCTGTTCAATCGTAATAAACCTGAATTTTTGCGTCGATATGTGACAATGGAGGAAACATGGCTCCATCATTTCACACCGGAGTTCAATCGCCAGTCAGCCGAGTGGACTGCACGTGATGAACACTAAAAATGCTATAACTCACATACTAATAGTGCAAAAGCTGTCAAATTGATACACATGTCTTTTGAAGGTTAGGGCTAACTAAAATTCATATGGATTTAATACTAGTAGCGCCATCTATGTGTCAGTCTACGAACCTTTCAGTCCACCTGTTATATATTTGTGTCTGATTTTTTATTGTAGAATGTAAAAAGCACTTTCAAGGAATTTAAATTCATAACATGTGATTGTGATCTTTTAAGATGTATTAAATGGACCACTGTTTGTAAAAGAAAGATATTAATCTGATTTTTTCATAATGCAACAATAAAAAAAAGAATTCAATGATATATGATCTGATTTATATCATAATGCAACGTTAAAAATGAATATGATATAAGATCTGATTTATATCATAATGCGACTTGATTTATGTCATAATGCAACATTAATAAAGAATTCAAAGATATATGATATATGATCCTATTTATGCCATAATGCAAAATTAAAAAAAGAATTCAATGATTTATGATATATGATCAAATTTATGTCATAACATTAAAAGCATTCAATGATATATGATATAAAATCAAGTTTATAGTAATTGCAAGTTAGTGGTTGCAACAGTAAAAAAAAAAGATTCAATGATATGTTAAATATTATTTGATTCATGTGGTAATGCAACATTAAAAAAGAATTCAGTGATATGTGATACCCAATATATATTTATGCTAGATATGATATTAAATAGACATAATAGTCAAGAAAGAAAAACACCCCAAAAAATGAATAACCTTTTAAAACTTTTATAATTATCATTAGATTTACACAAATATTGTATCACTGTCTTTAAAAAATAGGATGCAAAGTATTTGATTTATAAATTTAATTAATGTGGTTTATTAAACTGAGAACAAAATATTTTCTTAAGGAACACGAGATTTTTGACGCAACTAAATCATTTTGCACTATTTCATAATCGGGCTTCAACTTAATTTCAAAATTCAAATTAATAATGGTTAACGGCTAATTATGGTTAATGTTTAAAATATGACATGCCCCCAATTTGCATATTTCATTCATTAAATGAATTTGGAAAGAGTATTAAGTTAGATAATTTTAATAAAAAAAAAAACCCCTCATAATAATAATAAAAACAACTGAATTTTTCCAATTAACTACAACCGTATAGCTTTGGTTTATTTACCGAAATTATAACACTTAGTATCAATATAATTTGAACTATAATCTCTTATGATTAAGCGATCCCTATTTGTAATGTGAGAGCTTTATTCGTTGTTACAGTGCCAAAATAAAATTTCGTCATTTTTTTGTGGCCATTTTAAATTTACTACTAAAAGAGGGAAAAAAAGAAAGCACCAATAAATTATTTTAATTAATGAGCTTCTATAAGCATTAGGTTCATTAAGCAGTTCTACCTGCTTTGGGTATATTAACCCTTTGCACTCGAAGTTTTTTTTCATTCGTATTACCAGCAACTGGAAGCGATTTTAGTGAAGAGATCTTATTCACATCTAAGTTTGATACACGCATTAAAAGAAACGCATTATTTATATTGTTATTTGCATTGTCTCTCTAGCGGAGCCCTCGAGCTTGAAGACAAATTTTAAATGGCTCCGCTAAAGAGCCCTCGAGTGCAAAGGGTTAAATATGGGGTACAATTGGGGTATGATGACCAAGTAATTCGCGCTTTGTTCTGAGTGCCACAGGCATCGGATTCGAGTTCCGGTGGTGCCATGTATATTTGTAAGGGTTCAGAGTGTACTTTAAACAGTAGGTCCCTGTCTAATATGACTGCAGGGCTGACAGCCTTACCCCGAAAATAAAAACATCTCCTGTCTCGAAATCTGTCGGCTGGCAGGCTGCCCTGGTCCACCATAGAGCTGTTAGGCGAATGAAGAATGTAAAAGAAGGCGTGGTTTTTCCTTTTTTTTTTTTTTACAAAGTTTATTTACTGTTTAATCCACAAAAATGAAAGGTTATTTTGCCAAACTTTGGTTTAATGGTTTAAATAAAAACCAATATTGGCATTTTAGTTCATAGTTGTTGTTTTTTTTTAACTTTTTACAATGGAATTGAATAAAAAATTTAGATTACTGTTTATTTAATAATAATAATTGAAATTTTTAACTATAAACAAATTTAGCATGAATTTGTTTTTTAAATTAATCAAAGAAAATTAAATTTGTTTAAAAGGAAAATTATTAATAGATACGAAGTAATAATTTCCAAAAAAAATTTTATTCAAAGAGTTTTTTAAAAGATATGATTTGAATTAATTTTCTAAAAATACACTTTCTATAACCTCATTATTTTTGTATTGAATCAATATTCTTAATAATTCAAAATTAATATTTTTCACAGAAAAATAGCCATTTTATCAATATGTTCTTCATTTTCAAATAAATTATAGTTATTGAAATCTTTATTTCTTTCTTACATAAATATGACCCGAAAATCATATATACACTCAAGAGCCAAAACATTATGACAGATTGTAATGGCTCGAAGGGTCGGAACAAGTATTTCCGAAACTGCACGACTCGTGGGTTGTTCGCGATCTACAGTTGTTAGTACTTATGCAAAGTGGATGAATGACGGTGAAACCAGCAGTAGACGACATGGTGTTGGACGTCCACACGCTATCAAAGAAAAAGGTCGTCGGAGACTGTCTCGCATGGGGAAGCAAAACCGGAGCCAGACAGTGGCTCAGCTGACAGCCCAATACAATGCAGGGCCAAGTAGAATAGTATCGGAGCACACTGTTCAGCGGACACTGCTGGATACGAGTCTACGAAGCAAACGTACCACTCGTGTGCCTTTGCTGACCAAGCGTCATCGCCAACTGCGCATGCGCTGGGCCCGGGAACATCGTGACTGGTCCATGGATCAGTGGGAGAGAGTTGCCTGGTCAGATGAATCACGGTTTGTCATTCATCACGCTGATGGTAGTGTCAGGATACGCCGTCTTCCAGGCGAACAGTTGCACCTCAATGTACAGTAGGTCATACACAGGCCGGTGGTAGCGGTATTATGCTTTGTGGGACGTTCTCTTGGGCGTGTCTCTGGGACCCGTGGTTGTGGTAGAGCAGACCATGAATGCTACAGGGTATCTGAACATCATTGCGGACCAGTTGCACCCTTACATGGCCTCTGTTTTCCAGCTGGAAATGGAATGCTCCAACAGGACAACGCCCCAAGGCTAAAATTGTGTTGGAGTGGCTCCAGGAACATGATGCTGAATTCCAGTTATTGTCCTGGCCGTCTAACTGACCGGTTCTCAATCCAATAGAACACATTTGGGATGTCCTGGGACGAAAGGTCAGAGTTCAAATACCACCAATTCGCAATATCTCGTATTTGCGTGACCGTTGCTTAAACATCTGGTACAATCTGTCTCCGGCCATCTACCAAGGACTTGTGGCATCCATGCCAAGGCGGGTTGAAGCTGTGTTGTGCACCAAAGGTGGCCCAACTCGTTATTGACAGGTGGTCATAATGTTTTGGCTCTTGAGTATATACTACTGTGCCCAAAAAGTAAGACCAAAAATTTTAAATTTCCCGGCATATGGTATTTCATTTTTTTTTTCTTTTTTAAGTTTATGGCACTGTCCTTGACATCTGTGAAAATTTCACATCAAAATATTCATTAGTGTTTGAGTTACGCTTGGTTTTGTGAGACACTAAAAGTTATTTTTGAATTATTTGAAATAATTGAGCAAAACTTTTGTTTGTGGAAAATATAGAATGCTGCAGAAGGAATTCGGTGATCTAACTTTATCGGAAAGAAATGTTTACAAAGTGGTATAAACAGTTCAAAGAAGGCAGAGAAAGCCTTCTGGTCGACCATCAACCTCAACCGACGAAGCTCACGTCCATTTGGTGCTTGTAAACCGTATATTTATAAGTAGAGACCTTCCTTGCTGGTGATGTTGGAATTTCAAAAGGATCGATCAATTCCATTTTGAGTTTCAAACGCGTCAAATCTCGATTGGAATCCACAACCACCGTATTCACACCGTGTGACTTCTGGCTATTCCTAAACTCAAAAGACCTCTCCTGGGACACCTTTTGAGTCGACTGAAGAGATTCAACGTGAATCGACACGCGCTTTGAAAGCCATCTCTGCTGATGACTTGTTAGCATGCATTGAGGATTGGAAAAAGTTGACGTAAGTGCAGTGT